>JAEOAD010000421.1:0-180154 GCA_036365145.1 Orientallactaga sibirica | reverse complement strand
GAAATGAAACGGATCGATTAAGCTGTATATCTTGTTAGATTACCCAATCCAGGAAAGTTTCACTTGCTTCACTCAACCGTCTTCCTAGGAAAGCATCTCATTCCGAGAACAGAACTAGCTTATTTGACACTGTACAGTGTTCAGTAATGAAGATCCTTGTTTTCTAAGAAAACTATGTCAGTAATGAAACGAGTAGACTAAGTTTTACATCTTCTTAGATTACACAAACCAGGAAAGTATCAACTGGCTGCACTGAAGTGTCTTCGTGCTAAATCAACTCACTCGGAGAACAAAACTAGCTTATTTCACAAAGTACAGTGTTGGGCAATGAAGATCTTGTTTTCTCTGCAAACTACTTTACAAACGAAAAGAATGTACTAAGTTGTACATATTTTTACATTACACAATCCAGGAAAGTTTCAACTTCCTGCACTGAACCATCTTCATAGTAAAGCAACTCATTCCAAGAATAGAACTAGCTTATTTCACACAGTGCTCGGTAATGAAGATTTTTCTTTTCTAAGCAACCAACTTTAGAAATGAAAAATATCAACTAAGTTGTACATCTTGTTAGAATCCACAAACCAGGAAAGTATCAGCTTGCTGCCCTCAACTGTCTTCGTAGGAAAGCAACTCATTCCGAGAACACAACTAGCTTATTTCACACGGTACAGTGTTCGTCAATGAAAATCTTTGTTTTCTAAGCAAACTCCTTTAGAAATGAAATGAATCTCATCAGTTCTACATCTTGTTAGGTTACACAAACCAGGAAAGTATCAACTTCCTGCACTCACCTACTTTGTGGTAAAGCAACTCATACCGGGAACAGAACTAGCTTATTTCACATGGTACAGTGTTCGGCAATGAAGATCTTTGTTTTCTAAGCAAACTACTTTAGAAATGAAACGAATTTACTAAGCTGTACATCATGTTAGACTACACAAGCCAGGAAAGTATCAACCTGCTGCACTCAACCGTCTTCATAGTAAAGCAATTCATTGCAAAGAGGAAGACTAGCTTATTTTACACAGTACAGTTTTCGGCATGAAGATAATTGTTTTCTAAGCAAACTACTTTACAAATGAAACGAATCTACTAAGTTGTACATCTTCTTAGATTACACAAACCAGGAAAGTATCAACCTGCTGCACTCAACCGTCTTCGTGGTAAAGCAACTCATTCGAAGAACAGAACTACCTTATTACACAAAGTACAGTGTTTGGCGATGAAGATCTTTGTTTTCTAAGCAAACTACTTTAGAAATAAAAGGAATCTACTAAGTTGTACATCTTGTTAGATTACACAAGCTAGGAAAGTATCAATTTACTGCACTCAACCTTCTTCCTGTGAAAGGAACTCATTCTGAGAACAGAACTAGCGTATTTCACAAAGTACAGTGTTTGGCAATGAAGACCTTTGTTTTATAAGCAAACTACTTTAGAAATGAAATGAATCTACTAAGTTGTGCATCTTGTTAGATTCCATATACCAGGAAAGTACCAACTTGCTACATTCAACCGTCTTCGTAGTAAAGCAAACAATTCCTACAACAGAACTAGCTAATTACACACAGTACAGTTTTCGTCAATGAAGATCTTTCTTTTATTATGCAAACAACTTTAGAAATGAAACGTATCTACTAAGTTGTACATCTTGTTAGATTACACAACCAGGACAGTTTGATCTTGCTGAACTCAACCGTCTTCGTGGGAAAGCAACTCATTCCGAGAATAGAACTAGCTTAATTAACACTGTACAATGTTCAGCAACGAAGATCTTTGTTTTCTAAGCAAACTACTTTACAAGTGAAACGAATCTACTAAGTTGTACATCTTGTTAGATTACACAAATGAGGAAAGTATCAACTTGCTGCACTAAACCGTTTTCCTGGAAAAGCAACTCATTCTGAGAACAGAACTAGATTATTTCACAAAGTACAGTGTTCGGCAATGAAGACCTTTGTTTTCTAAGCAAACTACTTTATAAATGAAACGAATCTACAAAGTTCTTCATCTTGTCAGATTACACTCACCAAGACAGTATCAACTTGCTGCACTCAACCGACTTCGTAGTAAAACAACTCATTCCAAGAACGGAACTAGCTTATTACACACAGTACAGTTATCGGCAATGAAGATCTTCTGTTTTAAGCAAAGTACTTTAGAAATGAAACGAATCTACTAAATTGTCCATCTTGTTAGATTACACAAACCAGGAAAGTATCAACTACCTGCACTCAACCTTCTTCATGGTAAAGCACCTCATTCCGTGAACAGAAATAACTTATTTCATACAGTACAGTGTTCGGCAATGAAGAGCTTTGTTTTCTAAGCAAACTACTTTAGAAATAAAATGTATCTACTAAGTTGTACATGTTTTTATATTACACAATCCACTAAAGTATCAAATTGCTGCTCTCAACCGTCTTCCTGGGAAAGCAACTCATTCCGAGAACAGAACTAGCTTATTTCACACTGTACAGTGTTTGGCAATGAAGATCTTTGTTTTTTAACCAAACTACTTTACAAATGAAACGAATCTAATAAGTTGTACATCTTGTGAGTTTACACAAACCAGTAAAGTTTCATCTTGCTGCACTTAACCATCTTCGTAGTGTAGAAACTCATTCCGAGAACAGAACTAGGTTATTTCACAGAAAACACTTTTCGGCAATGAAGATTTTTTTTTCGAAGTAAACTACTTTAGAAATGAAATGAATCTACTAAGTTGTACGTCTTGTTATATTACATAAACCATGACAGTATAAACTTGCTCCACTCAACCGTCTTTGTGGGAAAGCAACTGATTCCAAGAACAGAACTAGCTTATTTCTCACAGTACAGTTTTCGGCAATGACGATCTTTGTTTTCTAAGGAAAATACCTTAGAATGAAACTAATCTACTAAGTTATACATCTTGTTAGAATACACAATGCAGGAAAGTATCTAATTCCCGCGCTCAACCTTATCTGTGGGAAAGCAAATATTTCCAAGAACAGAACTAGCTTATTTCACACAGTACAGTTTTCCGCAATGACGATCTTTGTTTTCTAAGCAAACTACCTTAGAATGAAACTAATCTACTAAGTTATACATCTTGTTAGATTACACAAACCAGGAAGGTATCAACTTGCTGCACTCAACCATCTTCGTGGGAAAGCAACTCATTCCGAGAACAGAACTAGCTTATTTCACAAAGTACAGTGTTTGGAGAAGAAGATATTTGTTTTCTAAGGAAACTACTTTAGAAATGAAACGAATCTACGAAGCTGTACATCTTGGTAGATTACACCATTCAGGAAAGTATCATCTTCCTGGACACAACCATCTTCGTGGGAAAGTAACTCATTCTGAGAACAGAACGACCTTATTTCACACAGTACAGTGTTCGGCAATGAAGACATTTTTTTTTCTAAGCAAACTACTTTATAAATGAAATGAATCTACTAAGATGTACAACTTGATAGATTGCACAAATCAGTAAAGTATCAACTTGCTGCACTCAACAGTCTTCGTAGCAAAGCACCTCATTCCAAGAATAGAACAAGCTTATTTCACACAGTATAGTTTTCGGCAATGAAGATCTTTGTTTTCTAAGCAAACAACTTTAGAAATGAAACGAATCTAGGAAGTTGTACATCTTGTCGGATTACACAAACCAGGCAAGTTTGATCTGGCTGCACTCCAACATCTTCGTAGGAAAGCATCTCATTCAGAGAACAGAACTAGCTTATTTCACAATGTACAGTGATCAGCAATGAAGATCTTTGTTTTCTAAGTTGTAAATCTTGTTAGATTACACAAACCAGGAAATTATCAACTTGTAACACTGAACCATCTTTATTGGGAAAGCAACTCATTCTGAGAACATAACTAGCTTATTTCACAAAGTACAGTGTTCAGAGAAGAAGATATTACTTTTCTAAGGAAACTACTTTAGAAATGAAATGAATCTACTAATTTGTACATCCTGTTAGCTTACAAAATCCAGGAAAGTATCAACTTCTTGCCGTCTACCTTCTTTTTGGGAAAGCAACTCATTCCAAGAACAGCACTGCCTTATTTCACACAGTACAGTCAGTGTTCAGCAATAAAGAACTTGGTTTTCTAAGCAAACTACTTTAGAAATTAAACGCATCTACTAAGTTGTACATCTTCTTACATTACACGAACCAAGAAAGTATCAACTTTCTGCACTCAACCGTATTCGTGGGAAAGCTACTCATTCCGAGAACAGAACTAGCTTATTTCACAAAGTACAGTTTACGGCAATGAAGATCTTTGTTTTCTAAGGAAACTACTTTAGAAATGAAACAAATATACTACGCTGTACATCTTGTTACATTAACAAGCCAGGAAAGTATCAACTTCCTGCACTCAACCATCTTCGTGGGAAAGCAACTCATTTTGAGAGCAGAACTAGCTTATTTCACACTGTACAATTTTCGGCACTGAAGATCGTTTCTTTCTAAGTAAGCTACTTTTGAAACGAATCTACTAATTTGTAAACCTTGTCAGATTACACAAACCAGGAAAGTTTGATCTTGCTGCACTCAACCGTCTTCGTAGTATAGAAACTCATTCTCAGAATAGAACTCGCTTATTTCACACAGTACAGTTTTCGGCAATGAAGATCTTTGTTTTCTAAGTAAACTACTTTAGAAATGAAATGAATCTATTAAGTTGTATATCTTGTTAGATTACACAAACCAGGAGAGTATCAACTTGCTGCACTTAACCGTTTTCATGGGAATGCAACTCATTCCTAGAACAGAACTAGCTTATTTAACACAGTACAGTGTTCAGCAGTGAACAACCTTGTTTTCTAAGGAAACTGCTTTAGAAATGAAACGAATGTAATAAGTTGTACATCTTCTTAGATTACACAAACTGGAAAGTATCAACTTGCTGCACTTAACAGTCTTCGTGGGAAAGCAACTCATTCTGAGAACAGAAAAAACTTATTTCACACAGTACAGTGTTTGGCAATGAAGATCTTTGTTTTCAAAGCAAATACTTTACTAATGAAAGGAATATACTAGTTGTACATCTTCTTACATTACACAAACCAGGAAATTTTGATCTTGCTGAACTCAAACAACATCATAGGAACACATCTTAGTCCGTGAACAGAACTAGGTTATTTCACACAGTACAGTGTTCGGCAATGAATATCTTTGTTTTATAAGCCAACTACTTTAGAAATGAAATGAATCTACCAAGTTGTACATCTTGTAAGATTACACAAATCAGATAAGTTTGATGTTGGTGCACTCAACCGACTTCGTAGGATCACATATCATTCCCCACACATAACTAGCTTATTTCACACAGTCCAGTGTTTGGAAATGAAGATCTTTGTTTTCTAAGGAAACAACTTTAGAAATGAAACGAATCTACTAAGTTGTACATCTTGTTAGATCACACAAACCAGGAAAGTATCAACTTGCTGCACTCAACAGTGTTCATAGTAAACCAACTCATTCCTAGAATAGATCTAGCTTATTCACACAGTATAGTTTTCGGGAATGAAGATCTTTTTTTTTTGAGCAAACTACTTTAGAAATGAAACGAATCTACTAAGTTGTACATCTTGTTAGATTACACAAACCAGGAAAGAATCAATTTCCCTCACTCAAACATCTTCATGGGAAATCAAGTCATTCTAAGAACGGAACTAGATTATTTCACACAGTACAGTGTTTGGCGCTCAAAACCTTTGTTTTCTAAGCAAAACACTTTAGAAATGAAACAATTCTACTAGTTATACATATTGTTAAATTACACAAACCAGGAAAGTTTGATCTTACTGCACTCAACCGACTCCGCAGGAATGAATCTCATTCCATGAACAGAACAAGCTTATTTCCCACAGTACAGTGTTCGGCAATGAAGATCTTTGTTTTCTAAGCAAACTCCTTTAGAAATGAAACGAATGTACTAAGTTGTACATCTTGTTCGATTACACAAACCAGGAAAGTATCAACTTGCTGCACTCATAAGTCTTCGTAGTAAAGCAACTCATTCCGGGATTAGAACTACCTTATTTCACACAGTATAGTTTTCAGCAATGAAGATCTCTGTTTTATAAGCAAACTACTTTAGAAATGAAACGAATCTACTAAGTTGTACATCTTTACAGATTACACAAGCCAGGACAGTTCGATATTGCTGCACACAACAGTCTTCGTAGGAAAGCATCTCATTCCGAGAACAGAACTAGCTTATTTCACACTGTACAGTGTTCGGCAATGAAGATCTTTGTTTTGTAAGCAAAATTCTTTAGAAATGAAACGAATCGACTAAGTTGTATATCTTGTTAGATTACACAAACCAGGAAAGTGTCAACTTGTTGCATTCAACCATCTTCGTGGCAAAGCATATCATTCCGAAAAGAGAATTAGCTTATTTCACACAGTACAGTGTTCGGCAATGAAGAACTTTGTTTTCTAAGCAAACTACTTTAGAAATGAAACGAATCTACTAAGTTGTACACCTTCTTAGATTACACAAACCAGGAAAGTACCAACTTGCTGCACTGAACTATCTTCGTGGGAAAGCAACTAATTTCGAGAACAGAACTAGCTTATTTCACACAGTACAGTTTTTGTCAATGAAGATCTTTGTTTTCTAATCAAACTACTTTAGAATTGAAACTAATATAGTAAGTTGTACATCTTGTTAGGTTTCACAAACCAGGAAAGTTTGATCTTGCTGCATTCAACAGTCTGCGTAGGAAAGCAACTCATTCCAAGAACAGAACAGCTTATTTCACACTCTACAGTTTTCAGCAATGAAGATCTTTGTTTTCTAGCAAACTATTTTAGAAATGAAATGAATCTACTAAGTTGTACATCTTGTTAGATTACACAAAGCAGCAAAGTATCAACTTGCTGCACTCAACCTTCTTCATGGGAAAGCATCTCATTCCAAGAACGGAACTAGCTTATTTCACACTGTACAGTGTTCGGCAATGAAGATCATTGTTTTCTAAGCAAACTATTTTAGAAATGAAATGAATCTAATAGTTGTACATCTTGTTAGATTACACAAACAAGGAAAGTTTGATCTTGCTGCACTCAACCAACTTCGTAGGAACACATCTCGTTCCGCCAAGAGAACTAGCTTATTTCCCACAGTACAGTGTTTGGCAGTGAAGACCTTTGTTTTCTAATTAAACTACTTTATAAATGAATTGAATCTACTAAGTTTTACATCTTGTTAGATTACAAAAACCAGGAAAGTATCAACTTGCTGCACTCAACCATTTTGGCGGGAAAGCAACTCATTCCTAGAACAGAACTAGCTTAATTCACAAAGTACAGTGTACAGCAGTGAAGACCTTTATTTTCTAAGCAAACTACTTTAGAAATGAAACGAATCTACAAAGCTGTACATATTGTTAGATTACACAATAAAGGAAAGTATCAACTTCCTGCACTCAACCATCTTTGTGGGAAAGCAACTCATTCCAAGAACAGAACTAGCTTATTTCACACTGTACAATGTTCGGCAATAAAGATCTTTTCTTTCTAAGCAAACTACTTTAGAAATGAAACGAATCTACTAAGTTGGACATCTTGTCAGATTACACAAACCAAGAAAGGTTGATCTTGCTGCCCTCAAGTGTCTTCGTAGTATAGAAACTCATTCGGAGAACAGAACTAGCTTACTTCACACAGTACAGTTTTCGGTAATGAATAACTTTGTTTTATAAGTAAACTACTTTAGAAATGAAATGATTCTAAAAAATTGAACATCTTGTTAGATTACACAAAACAGGATAGTATCAACTTGCTGTACACAACTGTCTTGGTAGGAAAGCAAGTGATTCTGAGAACGGAACTAGATTATTTCACACAGTACACTTTTTGGCAATGAAGATCTTTGTTTTCTAAGCAAACTACATTAGAAATGAAAAGAATCTCCGAAGTTGTACATCTTGTTAGATTACACAATCCAGGAAAGTTTCAACTTCCTGCACACAACCCTCTTCGTGGGAAAGCAACTATTTCCCAGAACAGAACTAGCTTATGTCACACAGTACAGTGTTTGGCAATGAAGAACTTTGTTTTCTAAGCAAACCACTTTAGAAATGAAAAGAAGCTATCAAGTTGTACATCGTCTTAGATTACACAAACCAGGAATGTATCAACTTGCTGCACTCAACAGTTTTGGCGGGAAAGCAACTCATTCCGAGAACAAAACTAGCTTAATTCACAAAGTACAGTGTTCAGCAACGAAGAACTTTATTTTCTAAGCAAACCACTTTAGAAATGAAATGAATCTATCAAGTTGTACATTGTCTTAGATTACACAAACCAGAAAACTTTAGAAATGAAATGAATCTACTAAGTTGTACATCTTGATAGATTACACAATCCAGGAAAGTATCAAGCTCCTGCACTCAACCATCTTCGTGGGAAAGCAACTCATTTCGAGAACAGAACTAAGCTTATTTCACACAGTACACTGTTCGGCAATGAAGAACTTTGTTTTCTCAGCAAACTACTTTAGAAATAAAATGAATGTACGAAGCTGTACATCTTGTTAGATCACACAATCCAGGAAAGTATCAACTTCCTGCACTCAACCATTTTCCTGGGAAAGTAATTCATTCTGAGAACAGAACTAGCTTATTTCACACAGTACAGTTTTCGGCAATGAAGAACTTTGTTTTCTAAGGAAACTACTTTAGAAATGAAATGAATCTACTAAGTTGTACATCTTGTTAGATTACACAAACCAGGAAAGTATCCACTTGCTGCACTGAACCGTCTTCCTGGCAAAGCAACTCATTCCAATAACAGAACTAGGTTATTACACACAGTACAGTTTTTGGCAATGAAGATCTTTCTTTTCTTAAGAAAACTACTTTGGAAATGAAATGAATCTACTAAGTTTTACATCTTGTAAGATTACACAGACCAGGAACTTATCAACTTGCTGTGCTCAACCGTCTACTGGGAAAAGCAAATCATTCCAAGAACAGAACAAACTTATTTCACACTGTACAATGTTCGACAACAAAGATCTTTGTTTTCTAAGCAAACTACTTTAGAAATGAAACGAATCTACTAAGTTTTACATCTTGTTAGATTATAAAAATCAGGAAAATATCAACTTGCACTCAACCGTCTTCCTAGTAAAGCAACTCATTCCAAGATCGGAACTAGTTTATTTCACACAGTACAGTTATCAGCAATGAAGATCTTGTTTTTTAAGCAAAGTACTTTAGAAATGAAACGAATCTACTAAATTGTACATCTTGTTAGATTACGCATAGCAGGAACGTTTGATCTTGCTGCACTCAACCGTCTTTGTAGGAAAGTAACTAGCTTATTTCACACTGTACAATGTTTGGCAATGAAGATCTTTGTTTTCTAAGTAAACTCTCTAGAAATGAAATGCATATACTAAGTTGTACATCTTGTTAGATTATACAAACCAGGAAAGTATCAACTTCCTGCACCAACCATCTTTGTGGGAGAACAACTTATTCCGAGTACTGAACTAGCTTATTTCACACAATACAGTTCTGGGCAAGGAAGATCTTTGGTTCCTAAGCAAACTACTCTAAAATTAAACGAATCTACTAAGTTGTAATTCTTGTTAGACTACACAAAGCAGGAAAGTTGATCTTTCTGCACTCACCCGTCTTCATATGAAAGCACGTCATTCCAAGAACAGAACTAGCTTATTTGACACTGTACAGTGTTCTGTAATGAAGGCCTTTATTTTCTAAGCAAACTATTTTATAAATGAAACGAGTCTACTAAGTTCTACATCTTGTTAGAATACACAAACCAGGAAAGTATCAACTAGCTGCACTCAACGGTCTTCGTGGGAAAGCAACTCATTCTGAGAACTGAACTAGCTTATTTCACACTGTACAGTGTTCAGCAATGAAGACCTTTGTTTTCTAATCAAACTACTTTACAAATGAAAATAATCTACTAAGTTGTACATCTTTTTAGATTACACGAAGCAGGAAAGTATCAACTTCCCTCACTCAACCATCTTCATGGGAAAGCAACTCATTCCAAGAACAGAACTAGGTTATTTCACACAGTACAGTGTTTGGTAATGAAGACCTTTGTTTTCTAAGCAAACTACTTTAGAAATGAAACGAATCTACTAAGATGTATATCTTGATAGATTACACAAATCAGTAAAGTATCAACTTACTGCACTCAACAGTCTTCGTAGTAAAGCAACTCATTCCGAGAATAGAACAAGCTTATTTCATACAGTACAGTTTTGGGCAATGAAGAACTTTGTTTTCTATGCAAACTACTTTAGAAATGAAAGGAATCTACTAAATTGTATATCTTGTTAGATGACACAAACCAAGAAAGTATAAACTTGCTGCCGTGAACCGTTTTCGTAAGAAAGCAACTATTCCAAGAACAGAACTAGCTTATTTCACACAGTACAATGAAGAACTTTGTTTTTTAAGGAAACTATTTTAGAAATGAATTGAATCTACTAAATTGTACATCTTGATAGATTACACATACCTGGAAAGTACTAACTTGCTACTCTCAACCCTCATCACAGTAAAGCATCTCATTCCAAAAACAGAACTAGCTTATTACATACAGTACAGTTTTCAGCAATGAAGATCTTTCTTTATTTAAGCAAACTACTTTGGAAATGAAACGAATCTACTAAGTTGTACATATTGTTAGATTACTCATTCCAGGAAAGTTTGATCTTGCTGCACTCAACCGTCTTCCTAGGAAAGCACCTCATTCTGAGAACAGAACTAGCTGATTTCACACTGTACAGTGTTACATAATGAAGATCCTTTTTTTAATGCAAACTACTTTAGTAATGAAACGAATCTACTAAGTTGTTCATCTTGTTAGATTACAAAAACCAAGAAAGTATCAGCTAGCTGCCCTGAACCGTCTTCGTGGGAAAACAACTCATTCCAAGCACAGAACTAGCTTATTTCACAAATTACAGTGTTCGGAAAAGAAGATGTTTGCTTTCTCAGCAAACTACTTTAAAAATGAAATGAATATACTAAGTTGTACATCTTCTTAGCTTACACAATCCAGGAAAGTATCAACTTCCTGCAGCCAACCTTCTTTGTGGGAAATCAACTCATTCCAAGAACAGAACTACCTTATTTCACACAGTACAGTGTTCAGAAAAGAAGATCTTTGTTTTCTCAGCAAACTACTTTAGAAATGGAAAGAATCTACTAAGATGTACATCTTGTTAGATTACTCAAACCAGGAGCGTTTGATCTTGTTGCACTCAACCGTCTTCGTAGTAAAGCAACTCATTCCGAGAACAGAACTAGCTTATTCCACACTCCACAGTGTTCAGAAATGAAGATCTTTGTTTTCTATGCAAACTACTTTAGTAATGAAACGAATCTACTAAGTAGTTCATCTTGTTAGATTACAAAAACCAAGAAAGTGTCAACTTGCTGCCCTGAACAGTCTTCCTGGGAAAGCAACTCATTGCAAGAACAGAACTAGCTTATTTCACAAATTACAGTATTCAGAAAAGAAGATCTTTGTTTTCTCAGCAAACTACTTTAGAAATGAAATGAATCTACTAAGTTGTACATCTTCTTAGCTTACACAATCCAGGAAAGTATAAACTTCCTACAGTCAACCTTCTTTGTGGGAAAGCAACTCATTCCAAGAACAGAACTAGCTTATTTCACACAGTACAGTGTTCTGCAATGAAGAACTTTGTTTTGTAAGGAAACTACTTTAGAAATGAAACGAATCTACTAAGTTGTATATCTTGTTAGTTTACACATACCTGGAAAGTACTAACTTGCTACACTCAACCGTCATCACTGTAAAGCAAATCATTCTGAAATCAGAAGTAGCTTATTTCACACAGTGTAGTTTTTGGCAATGAAGATCTTTGTTTTCTAAGCAAACTACTTTAGTAATGAAATGAATCTACTAAGTTGTACATCTTGTGAAATTACCCAAACCAGGAAAGTTTGATCTTGCTGTACTCAATCATCTTCGTAGGAAAGCATCTCATTCAGCGAACAGAACTAGCTTATTTCACACTGTACAGTGTTTGTCAATGAAGATCTTTGTTTTCTCAGCAAACTAGTTTAGAAATGGAACGAATCTACTAAGATGTACATCTTGATAGATTACACAAACAAGTAAAGTATGAACTTGCTGTACTCAACCCTCCTCGTAGTAAAGCAACTCATTCCGAGAACAGAACTAGCTTATTTCACACTGTACAGTGTTCAGCAATGAAGATCTTTGTTTCCTATGCAAACTACTTTAGTAATGAAACGAATCTACTAAATTGTTCATCTTGTTAGATTACAAAAACAAAGAAAGTGTCAACTTGCTCCCCTGTACAGTCTTCGTGGGAAAGCAACTCATTCCAAGAACAGAACTAGCTTATTTCACAAATTACAGTATTCGGAAAAGAAGATCTTTGTTTTCTCAGCAAACAACTTTAGAAATGAAATGAATCTACTAAGTTGTACATCTTCTTAGCTTGCACAATCCAGGAAAATATCAACTACCTGCAGTCAACCTTCTTTGTGGAAAAGCAACTCATTCCAAGAAGAGAACTAGCTTATTTCACACAGTACAGTGTTCTGCAATGAAGAACTTTGTTTTGTAAGGAAACTACTTTAGAAATGAAACGAATCTACTAAGTTGTACATCTTGTAAGATTACACAAATGAGGAAAGTATTAACTTGCTGCACTCAACCGTCTTCGTGGGAAGACAACTCATTCCGAGAATAGAACTAGATTATTTCACACAGTACAGTTTTTGAAAATGAAGATGTGTGTTTTCTAATCAAACTACTTTAGAAATTAAACGATTCTACTAAGTTGCATATTTTGTTAGATTGCACAAACAAGGAAAGTTTGATCTTTCTGCACTCAACAGTCCTCCTAGGAAAGCAACTCATTAAGAGATCAGAACTAGCTTATTTCACAAAGTGCAGTGTTCGGAAATGAAGATCTTTGTTTTCTAAGCAAACTACTTTAGACACGAAAAGAATCTACTAAGTTGTACATCTTTTTAGATTACACAAACCAGGAAAGTATCAATTTCCCACACTAAACCACCTTAATTGCAAAGCAACCCATTCTGAGAACAGAAATAGCTTATTTCACACACTAGTGTGTTCGGTAATGAAGATCTTTGATTTCTAAGCAAAGTACTTTAGAACGAATCTACTAAGATGTACATCTTGATAGATTACACAAACCCGTAAAGTTTCAACTTGCTGCACTCAACCCTCTTCCTAGTAAAGCAACTCATTCCGAGAACAGAACTAGCTTATTTCACAAAGTGCAGTGTTCGGAAATGAAGATCTTTGTTTTCTAAGCAAACTACTTTAGAAATGAAATGAATCTACTAAGTTGTACATCTTGTTAGATTACACAAACCAGGAAAGTTTTATCTTGGTGCACTCAACAGTCTTCGTAATACAGCAACTCATTTCTAGAACAGAACTAGCTTATTTCATACAGTCCAGTTTTAGGCAATGAAGATCTTTCTTTTTTTAAGCAAACTACTTTGGAAAGGAAACGAAACTACTAAGTTGTACATCTTGTTAGATTACACAAACCAGGAAAGTTTTATTTTGCTGCACTCAACCGACTTTGTAGGAAAGCATCTCATTCTGCAAACAGAACTAGCTTATTTCACACAGTACAGTGTTCGGCAATGAAGATCTTTGTTTTCTAAGCAAACTACTTTAGAATTGAAATGAATCTACTAAGTTGTACATCTTCTTAGATTACACAGACCAAGAAAGTATCAACTTGCTCACTGAACCGTCTTCCTGGGACAGCAACTCATTCTGAGAACAGAACTAGCTTATATCACACAGTACAAGTGTTGGCAATGAAGATCTTTGTTTTCTAATAAAACTACTTTTGAAATGAAACGAATATACTAAGTTGTATATTTTCTTATATTACACAAACCAGGAAAGTGTGATCTTGCTGCATTCAACAGCTTTCATAGGAAAGCAACTCATTCCGAGAACAGAACTAGCTTATTTCACACTGTACAGTGCTCGGCAATGAAGATAATTGTTTTCTAAGCAAACTACTTTAGAAATGAAATGTATCTACTAAGTCGTACATCTTGTTAGATTACAGAAATCAGGAA
Organism: Orientallactaga sibirica; assembly: GCA_036365145.1. Taxonomy (NCBI): domain Eukaryota; kingdom Metazoa; phylum Chordata; class Mammalia; order Rodentia; family Dipodidae; genus Orientallactaga; species Orientallactaga sibirica. The sequence continues at coordinate 166,015 of JAEOAD010000421.1, read as the reverse complement.
AGTATCAACTTGCTGTGCTCAACCGTCTTAGTGGGAAAGCAACCCATTCCGCGAACAGAACTAGCTTATTTCACAAAGTACAGTGTTCGGCAATGAAATCTTTGTTTTCTAAGCAAACTACTTTAGAAATGAAACGAATCTACTAAGTTGTACATCTTGTAAGATTACACACACCAGGAAAGTATCAACTTACTGCACTCAACCATCTTCATTGAAAAGCAACTCATTCCAAGAACAGAACTAGCTTATTTCACACTGTACAATATTTGGCAATGAAGACCTTTTTTTTCCCCAAGGAAACTCCTTTATAAATTAAACGAATCTACTAAGTTGTACATCTTGTTAGATTACACATACCTGGAAAGGACCAACTTGCTACACTCAACCATCTTCGTAGTAAAGCGAATCATTCTGAGAACAGAACTAGCTTATTACACACAGTACAGTTTTCGGCAATGAAGATCTTTCTTTTTTTAAGCAAACTACTTTGGAAATGAAACGAGTCTAAAAATTTTTATATCTTGTTAGATTACAGAAACCAGGATAGTTTGATCTTGGTGCACTCAACCGACTTTGTAGGAAAGCATCTAATTCCGCAAACAGAACTAGCTTATTTGACACAGTACAGTGTTCGGCAATGAAGATCTTTGTTTTCTAAGAAAACTACTTTATAAATGAAAAGAATTGACTCAGTTGTATATTTTGTTAGATTACATAAACCAGGAAAGTATCAACTTGCTACACTCAACTGTCTTCATAGTAAAGCAACTCATTCCGAGAACAAAACTAGCTTATTTCACACTGTACAGTTTTTGGAAATGAAGATCTTTGTTTTGTAAGTAAACTACTTTAGAAATGAAATGAATCTACAGAGTTGTACATCTTGTTAGATTACAAAAGTCAGGGATGTATCAACTTGTCCCGACTTCGTGGGAAAGAAACTCATTCCGAAAACAGAACTAGCTTATTTCACAAAGTGCAGTGAGTGTTTGGAAATGAAGATCTTTGTTTTCTAATCAAACTACTTTAGAGACGAAAAGCACCTACTAAGTTGTATATCTTTTTAGATTATACAAACCAGGAAAGTATCAACTTCCTGCACTCAATCATCTTCATTGCAAAGCAACTCATTCTGTGAACAGAACTAGCTTATTTCACACAGTACAGTGTTCAGCAATGACGATCTTAGTTTTCTAAGCAAACTACTTTAGAAATGGAATGAATCTACTAAGATGTACATCATGATAGATTACACAAACCAGTAAAGTATCAACTTGCTGCACTCAACCCTCTTCGTAGTAAAGCAACTCATTCCGAGAACTAAACTAGCTTATTTCACACAGTATAGTTTTCATCAATGAAGATCTTTGTTTTCTAAGCAGACTACTTTAGAAATGAAACGAATCTACTAAGTTGTAGATCTTGTGAGATTACACAAACCAGGAAAGTTTGATCTTGCTGCACTCAACCTTCTTAGTAGAAAAGCATCTCGTTCTGAGAAGAGAACTAGGTTATTTCACACTGTACAGTGTTCAGAAATGAAGATCTCTGTTTCCTAAGCAACCTAAGTTAGTAATGAAACGAATAAACTACGTTGTACATCTTCTTAGAATACACAAACCAGGAAAGTATCAACTTGCTGCACTCAACCGTCTTCGTGGCATAGCAAGTCATTTGAAGAACAGAATTACCTTATTACCCAAAGTACAGTGTTCGGCAAAGAAGATTTTTTTCTCAGCAAACTATTTTAGATATGAAACGAATCTACTAAGATGTACCTCTTGTTAGATTACACAAACCGGGAAAGTGTGATCTTGCTGCACTCAACTGTCTTCATAGTAAAGAAACTCATTCCGAGAACAGAACTAGCTTATTTCACACTGTACAGTGCTCGGCAATGAAGATCATTGTTTTCTAAGCAAACTACTTTAGAAATGAAATGTATCTACTAAGTCGTAAGTCTTGTTAGATTACATAAATCAGGAAAGTATCAACTTGCTGCACTCAACCGTCTTAGTGGGAAAGCAACTCATTCCGAGAACAGAACTAGCTTATATCACAAAGTACAGTGTTTGGCAATGAAGAACTTTGTTTTCTCAGCAAACTACTTTAGAAAAGAAACGAATCTACTAACTTGTATATCTTTTTACATTACACAATCAAGGAAATTATCAACTTGCTGCACTCAACCTTCTCCGTGGGAAAGCAACTCATTCCAAGAACGGATTTAGCTTATTTCAAACAGTACAGTGTTCGGCAATGAAGAACTTTGTTTTCAAAGCAAAATACTTTAGAAATGAAATGAATGTCCTAGTTGTACATCCTGTTAAATTGCACAAACAAGGATAGTTTGATCTTGCTGCACTCAACCGACTTCATAGGAAAGCATCTCATTCCGCAAACAGAACTAGCTTATTTGACACAGTACAGTGTTCGGCAATGAAGATCTTTGTTTTCTAAGAAAACTACTTTATAAATGAAAAGAATTGACTGTTGTATACCTGGTTAGATTACACAAACCAGGAAAGTATCAACTTGCTGCACTCAACTGTCTTCGTAGTAAAGCAACTCATTCCGAGAACAAAACTAGCTTATTTCACACTGTACACTTTTCGGCAATGAAGATCTTTGTTTTCTAAGTAAACTACTTTAGAAATGAAATTAACCTACAAAGTTGTACATCTTGTTAGATTACAAAAGTCAGGAAAGTATCAACTTGCTGCACTCAAGCGTCTTCGTGGGAAAGCAACTCATTCCGAGAAGAGTACTAGCTTATTTCACAAAGCGCAGTGTTCGGAAATGAACAGAACTAGCTTATTTCACACAGTACAGTGTTTGGCAACAAAGACCTTTGTTTTCTAAGCAAAATACTTTAGAAATGAAATGAATATACTAGTTGTACATCTTGTTAGATTACACAAACCAGGAAAGTTTGATCTTGCTGCACTCAACCGTCTTCTTAGAAAAGCATCTCATTCCTAGAACAGAACTAGCTTATTTCACACAGTACAACGTTGGGCAATGAAGATCTTTGTTCCTAAGCAACCTACGTTAGTAATGAAACGAATCAATTACTTTGTACATCTTGTTAGATTACACAATCCAGGAAAGTATCAACTTCCTGCACTCAACCATCTTGGTGGGAAAGAATTCATTCCCGAGAACAGAACTAGATAATTGAACACAGTACAGTGTTCGGCAATGAAGAACTTTGTTTTCTAAGCAAACTACTTTTGAATTGAAATGTATCTACTAAGTTGTACGTCTTCTAAGATTACGCACACCAAGAAAGTATCAACTTGCTGCACTGAACCGTCTTCCTGGGAAAACAACTCATTCCTAGAACAGAACCAGCTTATATCACACAGTACAGTTTTCGGTAATGAAGCTCTTTGTTTTCTAATCAAACTACTGTATAAATGAAACGAATCTACTAAGTTGTACATCTTGTTAGATTACACAAACCAGGAAAGTGTGATCTTGCTGCACTCAAGAGTCTTCATAGGAAAGCAACTCATTCCGAGAACAGAACTATCATATTTCACACTGTACAGTGGTCGGCAATGAAGATCATTGTTTTCTAAGCAAACTAATTTAGAAATGAAATAAATGTACTAAGTTGTACATCTTGTTAGATTACATAAATCAGAAAAGTATCAACTTGGGGGGCTCAACCGTCTTAGCGGGAAAGCAACTCATTCTGTGAACAGAACTAGCTTATTTCACAAAGTACAGTGTTCAGCCATGAAGATCTTTGTTTTCTAAGCAAACTACTTTAGAAATGAAATGAAACTACTAAGTTGTACATCTTGTGAGATCACACAATCCAGGAAAGTATCAACTTCGTGCACTCAACCATCTTCGTGGAAAAGCAACTCATTCCTAGAATAGAACTAGCTTATTTCACACTGTACAATGTTCGGCAATGAAGACCTTTTTTTTCTAAGAAAACTCCTTTATAAATTAAACGAATCTACTAAGTTGTATATCTTGTTAGATTACACATACCTGGAAAGTATCAACTTGCTACACTCAACCATCTTCGTAGTAAAGCGAACCATTCTGAGAAAAGAACTAGCTTATACACACAGTACAGATTTCGGCAGTGAAGATCTTTCTTTTTTTAAGGAAAATACTTTAGAAATGAAATGAATCCAAAAATTTGTATATCGTGTTAGATTACATAATCCAGGAAAGTTTGAACTTGCTGCATTCAACCATATTCGTAGGAGGTCATATAATTCCGAGAACAGAACTAGCTTATTTCACACTGTACAGTGTTCAGCAATGAAGATCTTTGTTTTCTAAGCAAACTACATTAGAAATGGAACAAATCTACTAAGATTTACGTCTTGATAGATTACAGAGAGCAGTAAAGTATCAAATTGCTGCACTCAACCCTCTTCCTAGTAAAGCAACTCATTCCGAGAACAGAACTAGCTTATTTCACACAGTACAGTGTTCGGTAATGAAAACCTTTGTTTTCTAAGAAAACTACTTTAGAAATGAAAGGAATGTACTAAGTTGTACATCTTGTTAGATTACACAAACCAGGAAAGTACCAACTTGCTGCACTCAACCATCTTTGTAGTAAAGCCACTCATTCGGAGAACAGAACTAGCTTATTTCACACTGTACAGTGTTCGGCAATGAAGATCTTTGTTTTCTAAGAAAACTACTTTACAAATGAAATGAATCTAATAAGTTGTACATCTTGTGAGTTTACACAAACCAGGAAAGTTTGATCTTGCTGCACTTAACCGTCTTCGTAGTAAAGAAACTCATTCCGAGAACAGAACTATGTTATTTCACACAATACAGTTTTCGGCAATGAAGATATTTGTTTTCTAAGTAAACTACTTTAGAAATGAAATGAATCTACTAAGTTGTACGTCTTGTTAGATTACACAAACCATGACAGTATAAACTTGCTGAACTCAACCATCTTCGTGGGAAAGCAACTGATTCCAAGGACAGAACTAGCTTATTTCTCACAGTACAGTTTTCAGCAATGACGATCTTTGTTTTCTAAGCAAACTACCTTAGAATGAAACTAATCTACTAAGTTATACATCTTGTTAGATTACACAATGCAGGAAAGTATCTACTTCCTGCACTCAACCTTCTTCGTGGGAAAGCATCTATTTCCAAGAACAAAACTAGATTATTTCATACAGTACAGTGTTTGCCAATGAAGACCTTTGTTTTCTAAGCAAAACACTTTAGAAATGAAACGACTGTACTACTTTGTACATCTTCTTAAATTACACAAAACAGGAATGTATCAACTTGCTGCACTCAACCGTCTTCGTAGTAAAGCCAGTCATTCCGAGAAAAGAACTAACTTATTTCACACAGTACAGTTTTCGGCAATGAAGATCTTTGTTTTTTAAGCAAACTACTTTAGAAATGAAACGAATCTACGAAGGTGTACATCATGTTAGATTACACAATCCAGGACAGTTTGATCTTGCTGCACTCAACCATCTTCGTAGGAAAACAACTCATTCCTAGAACAGAACTAGCTTATTTCACACTGTACAGTGTTCGAAAATGAAGATCTTTGTTTTCTAAGCAAACTACTTTAGAAATGAAATGAATCTACTAAGTTGTACATCTTTTTAGATTATACAAACCAGGAAAGTATCAACTTCCCGCACTCAACCATCTTCATGGGAAAGCAACTCATTCCGAGGACAGAACTAGCATATTTCACACAGTACAGTGTTGGCAATGAAGACCTTTGTTTCCTAAGCAAAATACTTTACAAATTAAACGAATCTACTAAGATGCACATGTTGATAGATTACACAAACCAATAAAGTATCAACTTGCTGCACTCAACCATCTTCATAGTAAAGCAACTCATTCTGAGAACAGAACTAGCTTATTTCAAACAGAATAGTTTTTGGCAATGAATATCTTTGTTTTCTAAGCAAACTACTTTAGAAATTGAACGAATCTGCTAAGATGTACATCTTGATAGATTTCACAAACCAGTAAAGTATCAACTTGCTGCACTCAACCATCTTCGTAGTAGCGCAACTCATTCCGAGAACAAAACTAGCTTATTTCACACAGTACAGTCCTCAGCAATGAATAACTTTGTTGTCTAAGCAAGCAATTTTGGAAATTAAATGCATCTGCTGAGTGTATATCTTCATAGATTACACAAAACATGAAAGTATCAACTTGCTGCACTCAACCGTCTTCTTGGGAAAGCAACTCATTCTGAGAACAGAACTTATTTCACAGAGTACTGTTTTCGGCAATGAAGATCTTTGTTTTCTAATCAAAGTACTTTAGAATTGAAATGAATCTACATAGTAGTAGATCTTCTTCGATTACACAAACCAGGAAAGTTTGATCTTGCTGCACTCAACAGTCTTTGTAGGAAAGGCACTCATTCCGAGAACAGAACTAGCTTATTTCACACTCTACAGTGTTCGACAATGAACACCTTTGTTTTCTAAGCAAACGACTTTAGAAATGAAATGAATCTACTAAGTTGTACATCTTGTGAGATTACACAAACCAGAAAAGTATCAACTTGCTGCACTGAACCGTCTTCGTGGGAAAGCAACTCAATCCGAGAACCGAACTAGCTGATTTCACAAAGTACAGTGTTCGACAATGAAGATCTCTGTTTTTCAGCAAACTACTTTAGAAACGAAACAAGTTTACTAAGTTATAAATATTTTTACATTACACAAACCGGGAAAGTATCAGCTTCCTGCACTGAACCTTCTTCATTGGAAAGCAAGAAAGTTCCAAGAACGGAACTAGCTTATTTCACACAGTACAGTTTTCGGCAATGAAGATCTTTGTTTTCTAAGCAAACTGCTTAGAAATGAAACGAATCTACAAAGTTGTACATCTTGTTAGATTACATAAACCAGAAAAGTATCAACTTGCTGCACTCAACCTTCTTCGCAGTAAGGCATCTCATTCCGAGAAGAGAACTACCTTATTTCACACTGTACAGTGTTCGGTAATGAAGATCTTTGTTTTCTAAGCAAACTACTTTAGTAGTCAAACCAATCTACTAAGTTGTACATCTTGTCAGATTAAACCAACCAGGAAAGTATCAACTTGCTTCACTGAACCGTCTTTGTGGGAAAGCAGCTCATTCTGAGAACAGAACTAGCTTATTTCACAATGTACAGTGTTAGGAAAAGAAGATCTTTGTTTTCTCAGCAAACGAATGTACTAAGTTGTACATCTTGTGAATTTACACATACCTGGAAAGTACCAACTCGCTACACTCAACTGTCTTCGTAGTAAACTAAATTACATCGAGAACAGAACCAGCTTATTTCTCACAGTACAGTTTTCGGCAATGAAGATCTTTGTTTACTAAGCAAAGTCCTTTAGAATGAAATGAATCTACAAGTTATACATCTTGTTAGATTACACAATGCAGAAAGTATGAACTTCCTGCCCTCATACTTGTTCGTCGGAAAGCAACTATTTCCAAGAACAGAACTAGCTTATTTCACACAGTACCATGTTCGTCAATGAAGACCTTTGTTTTCTAAGCAAACCACTTTAGAAATGAAACGAATCTACTAAGTTGTACATCTTCTCAGATTACACATAACAGGAATGTATCAACTTGCTGCACTCAACCGTCTTTGAAGTAAAGCAAGTCATTCCGAGAACAGAATTAACTTTTTTCACCCAGTACAGTTTTTGGCAATGAAGATCATTGTTTTTTAAGCAAACTACTTTAGAAATGAAACGAATATACTAAGTTGTAAATCATGTTAGAATACACAATCCAGAACAGTTTGATCTTGCTGCACTCAACCGTCTTCGTAGGAAAGCAACTCATTCCTAGAACAGAACTAGCTTATTTCATACTGTACAATGTTCAGAAATGAAGATCTTTGTTTTCTAAGCAAACTACTTTAGAAATGAAAAGAATGTACTAAGTTGTACATCTTGGTAGATTACAAAACCGAGGAACATATCAAATTCCATACGCAACCATCTTCATGGGAAAGGAACTCATTCTGAGAACAGAACTAGCTTGTTTCACACAGTACAGTGTTGGCCAATGAAGGCCTTTGTTTCCTAAGCAAACTACTTTAGAAATGAAACGAATCTACTAAGATGTGCATCTTGATAGATTACACAAACCAATAAAGTATCAACTTTCTGCACTCAACCGTCTTGTAGTAAAGCAACTCATTCGGAGAACAGAACTAGCTTATTTCAAACAGTATAGTTTTCAGCAATGAAGATCTTTGTTTTCTAAGCAAACAACTTAAGAAATGAAATGAATTGACTAAGTTGTACATCTTGTTGGATAACCCAATCCAGGAAAGTTTCAACTTGCTGCACTCAACTGTCTTCTTAGGAAAGCAACTCATTTCGACAAGAGAACTACCTTATTTCACACAGTACAGTGTTCGGACATGAAGATCTTTGTTTTCTAATCAAACTGCTTTAGAAATGAAACGAATATACTAAGTTGTACATAGTGTTAGATTACACAATCCAGGAAATATTCAACTTCCTGCACTCAACCATCTTCTTGGGAAAGCAACTCATTCTGAGAACGGAACTAGCTTATTTCACACAGTACAGTGTTCGGCAGTGAAGAACTTTGTTTTCTGAGCAAATTACTTTAGAAAAGGAACAAATCTACTAAGCTGTACATATTTTTAAATTACACAATCCAGGAAAGGATCAACTTGCTGCACTCAACCGTCTTCGTGGGAAAGCAAGTAATTCCCAGAAGAGAAGTATAATATTTCACAAACTACAGTATGTGGCAATGAAGGCCTTGTTTTATAAGAAAACTACTTTAGAAATGAAACTAATGTACGAAGCTGTATATCTTGTTAGATTACAAAATCCAGGAAAGTATCAACTTCCTGCACTCAACCATCTTTTTGGGAAATTAACTCATTCCAAAAACAGAACTACATTATTTCACACAGTACAGTGTTTGGCAATGAAGACCTTTGTTTTCTAAGCAAACTACTTTAGAAATGAAACGAATCTACTAAGTTGTACAGCTTCTTAGATTACACAATCTACTAAAGTATCAACTTGCTGCACTCAACCGTCTTCGTGGAAAAACAACTCATTCCAAGAAACAAAACAGCTTATTTCACAGAATACAGTTTTCAGAAATGAAGATCTTAGTTTTGTTACCAAACTACTTTAGAAATGATAGGAATCTACTAAGATGTACACCTTGTTAGATTACACAATCCAGTAAAGTTTCAACTTGCTGCACTCAATACTCTTTGTAGGAAATCAACTCATTCCGAGAACAGAACTAGCTTATTTCGCATTGTACAGTGTTCAGAAATGAAGATCTTTGTTTCCTAAGCAAACTACTTTAGAAATGAAATGAATCTACTAAGTTGTATTTCTTTTCAGATTACACAAACCAGAAAAGTATCAACTTGCTGCACTGCACCGTGTTTGCGGGAAAGCAACTCATTCTGAGAACAGAAGTAGCTTATTTCACAAAGTACAGTGTTCAGCAATGAAGATGTTTGTTTTCTCAGCAAACCATTTTAGAAATGAAACGAGTCTACTAAGTTGTACATATATTTACATTGCACAATCCATGAAAGTATCAACTTCCTGCACTCAACCTGCTTTGTGGGAAAGCAACTCATTAAAAGTACCGAACTAGCTTATCTCACACAGTGCAGTGTTCGGCAATGAAGACCTATGTTTTCTCAGCATACTACTTTGCAAATGAATCGAATCTACTAAGTTGTACATCCTTTTAGGTTACACAAACCAGGAAAGTATCAACTTGCTGCACTAAACCGTCTTTGTGGGAAAGCACCTCATTCCGAAAACAGAACTATCTCATTTCACACAGTACAGTTTTCGACAATGAGGATCTTTGTTTTCTAAGCAAACTACATTACAAATGAAACGAATCTACTAAGTTGTACATCTTGTTAGATTACACACACCAGGAAATTTTGCACTTGCTCCACTCAACCATCTAGGTAGGAAAGCATCTCATTTCGCGAACAGAACTAGCTTATTTCACACAGTACAGTCTACGGCAATAAAGATCTTTGTTTTCTAAGCAAAATACTTTATAAATGAAACGAACCTACCAAGTTGTACAACTTGTTTAGATTACACATACCAGGAAAGTTTGATCTTGGTGCACTCAACCGTCTTCGTAGGAATGCATCTCATTCCACGAACAGAACTAGCTTATTTCACACAGTACAGTGTTCGGGCATGAAGATCTTTGTTTTCTAAGCAATCTACTTTAGAAATGAAACGAATCTACTAATTTGTACATCTTGTTAGATTACACAAACCAAGAAAATATCAACTTGCTGCACTCAACCGTCTTCATGGGAAAGCAACTCATTCCGAGAATAGAACTAGCTTATTTCACAAAGCACACTTTTTGGAAAAGAAGATTTTTGTTTTCTAAGCAAACTACTTTAGAAATGAATTGAATCTACTAAGTTGTACATCTTGTTAGATTACACAATCCAGGAAAATATCAACTTTCTTCACTAAACATTCTTTGTGGGAAAGCAACTCATTTCAAGAACAGAATTAGCTCATTTCACACAGTACAGTGTTCGGCAATGAAGAACTTTGTTTTTTAAGCAAACTACTTTAGAAATGAAACGAATCTACTAAGTTGTGCATATTGTCAGATTTCACAAACCAGGGAAGTATCAACTTGCTGCACTCAATCCTCTTTGTGGGAAAGCAACTCATTCTGAGAGCAGAACTAGCTTATTTCACACAGTAAAGTTTTCGGCAATGAAGATCTGTGTTTTCTAATCAAACTAGTTTAGAAATGAAACAAATCTCCTAAGTTGTACATCTTGTTAGATTACACAAACCAGGAAAGTTTGATCTTGCCGCACTCAACAGTCTTCGTAGGAAAGCAACTCATTCCGAGAACAGAACTAGCTTATTTCACACTGTGCAATGTTCAGCAATGAAGATCTTTGATTTATAAGACAACTCCTTTAGAAATGAAACAAATCTACTGAGTTGTATAGCTTGTTATATTACACAAACCAGGAAAGTATCAGCCTGGTGCACTCAACCGTTTTTGTGGGAAAGCAACTCATTCAGAGAACAGAAGTAGCTTATAACACAGTGCAGGTTTTGGCAATGATGACCTTTGTTTTCTAAGAAAACTACTTTATAAATGAAACGAATCTACTAAGGTGTACATCTTTTTAGATTACACAATACAGGAAAGTATCTACTTGCTGCACTCAAATGTCTTCATAGTAAAGCAACTCATTCCGAAAACAGAACTAGCTTATTTCACACTGTACAGTGTTCGCAATGAAGATCTTTGTTTTTTAAGTAAACTACTTTACAAATGAAATGAATCTACTAGGTTGTACATCTTGTTAGATTACACAAACCATTAAAGTATTAACTTGCTGCACTCAACCATCTTCGTGGGAAAGTAACTCATTCCGAGAACAGAACTAGCTTATTTCACAAAGTACAGTGTTCGGAGAAGAAGATATTTTTTTCTAAGGAAAGTACTTTATAAATGAAATGAATCTTCGACGCTGTACATCTTGGTAGATTACACCATTCAGGAAAGTATCAACTTCCTGGACACAACCATCTTCGTGGGAAAGTAACTCATTCTGAGAACAGAATGACCTTATTTCACACAGTACAGTGTTCGGCAATGAAGACATTTGTTTTTGAACCAAACTACTTTATAAATGAAACGAATCTACTAAGATGTACAACTTGATAGATAGCACAAATCAGTAAAGTATCAACTTGCTGCACTCAACAGTCTTCATAGCAAAGCACCTCATTCCGAGAATAGAACAAGCTTTTTTCACACAGTATAGTTTTCGGCAATGAAGATTTTTGTTTTCTAAGCAAACAACTTTAGAAATGAAACGAATCTACTAAGTTGTACGTCTTGTCATATTAGACAAACCAGGCAAGTTTGATCTGGCTGCACTCCAACGTCTTCGTATTAAAGCATCTCATTCAGAGAACAGAACTAGCTTATTTCACAATGTACAGTGATCAGTAATGAAGATCATTCTTTTCTAAGTTGTATATCTTGTTAGATTACACAAACCAGGAAATTATCAACTTGATACACTGAACCATCTTCGTTGGGAAAGCAACTCATTCCGAGAACAGAACTAGCTTATTTCACAAAGTACAGTGTTTGGAAAAGAAGAGCTTTCTTTTCTCTGTAAGCTACTTTAGAAATGAAATGAATCTACTAATTTGTATATCCTGTTAGCTTACACAATCCAGGAAAGTATCAAATTCCTGCAGTCTACCTTCTTTTTGGGAAAGCAATTCATTCCAAGAACAGCACTACCGTATTTCACACAGTACAGTCAGTGTTAGGCAATAAAGAACTTGGTTTTCTAAACAAACTACTTTAGAAATTAAACGCATCCACTAAGTTGTACATCTTCTTACATTACACCAACCAAGAAAGTATCAACTTCCTGCACTCAACCGTCTTTGTAGGAAGCAACTCATTCCGAGAACAGAACTAGGTTATTTCACACAATACAGTTTTCTGCAATAAAGACCTTTTTTCTAATCAAACTACTATAGAAATGAAACAAATATACTAAGTTGTACATCTTGTTAGATTACACAAACCAGAAAAGTTTGATCTTGCTGCACTCAACCGTCTTCATAGGAAAGCAACTCATTGTGGGAACAGCAGTAGCTTATTTCACACAGTACAGTGTTTGGCAATGAAGAACTTTGTTTTCTAACGAAATTACTTCATTAATGAAATGCATCTACTAAGTTGTACATCTTGTGTGATTACATAAACCATCAAAGTATCAACTTCCTGCACTCAACCATCTTCATGGGAAAACAACTCATTCAGAGAAAAGAACAGGCTTATTTCACACAGTACAGTGTTCGGCAATGAAGACCTTTGTTTTCTTAGCAAACTACTTTAGAAATGAAATGAAACTACTAAGTTGTACATCTTCTTAGATTACACAAACCAGAAAAGTATGAACTTCCTGAACTGAACCGTCTTCGTGGGAAAACAACTCACTCCGAGAACAGAACTAGCTTACTTAACAAAGTACAGTGTTCGGCAATGAAGATCTTTGTTTTCTCAGCAAACTACTTTAGAAACGAAACGAATCTACTAAGGTGTATATCGTGTTAGATTACACAATCCAGGAAATTATCAACTTCCTGCACTGAACATTCTTCTTGTTAGATTACACAAACCATTAAAGTATCAACTTCCTGCACTCAACCATCTTCATGGGAAAGCAACCCATTCCAAGAACGGAATTAGCTTATTTCACACAGAACAGTGTTCAGCATTGAAGACATTTGTTTTCTAAGCGAAATACTTTAGAAATGAAACAATTCTACTAGTTGTTCATCTTGTTAGAGTACAAAACCAGGAAAGTTTGATCTTGCTGCACTCAACCGACTTTGTAGGAAAGCATTCTGTGTGAACAGAACTAGCTTATTTCACACATTATTGTGTTCGGCAATGAAGATCTTTGTTTTCTAAGCAAGCTACTTTAGAAATGAAACGAATTTACTAAGTTGTACATCTTGTTTTATTACACAAAGCAGGAAAGTATCAACTTGCTGCACTCAACCGATTTCGTAGGAAAGCATCTCACTCTGCAAACAGAACTAGCTTATTTCACACAGTATTGTGTTCGGCAATGAAGATCTTTGTTTTTTAAGCAAGCTACTTTAGAAATGAAACGAATTGACTAAGTTGTAAATCTTGTCAGATTGCAAAAACCATGAAAGTTTGATCTTGCTGCACTCTACCGTCTTCGTAGAAAAGCATCTCATTCCAAGAACAGAACTAGCTTATTTCACACTGTACTTTGAGGCAATGAAGATCTTTATTTTCTAAGCAAACTACATTAGTAATGAAACGAATCTAGTAAGTTGTACATCTTGTTATATTACACAAACCAGGAAAGTATCAAATTGCTGCACTCAACTGTATACGTGGGAAAGTAAGGCATTCCGAGAACACAACTAGCTTATGTCACAAAGTACAGATTTCGGCAATGAAGATCTTTGTTTTCTAATCAAACTACTGTAGAAATGAAACGAATCTACTAAGTTGTACATCTTGTTAGATTACGCAAACCAAGAACGTTTGATCTTGCTGTACTCAACCGACTTCGTAGGAACGCATCTCATTCCTCAAACAGATCAAGCTTATTTCCCACAGTACAGTGTTCGGCAATGAAGATCTTTGTTTCCTAAGCAAACTACTTTAGAAATGAAACGAATCTAGTAAGTTGTATATCTTATGAGATTACATAAACCAGGAAAGTATCAACTTGCTGCACTCAACTGTATTCATGGGAAAGCAACTCATTCCGAGAACAGAACTGGCTTATTACACAGTACAGTGTTTGGCAATGAAGGCCTTTGTTTCCTAAGCAAACTACTTTATAAATGACACGAATCTATAAGTTGTACATCTTGTTAGATAACACAAACCAGGAAAGAATCAACTTGCTGCACTCAACCGTCTTCGTGGGAAATGTACTCATTCCGAGAGCTTATTTCACAAAGTACAGTTTACTGCAATGAAGATCTTTGTTTTCTAAGCAAACTACATAAGAAATGAAATGAATCTACTACACTGTACATCTTTTTAGATTACACAAGCCAGGAGAGTATCAACATGCTGCACTCAACAGTCTTTGTTGGAATGCAACTCATTCCGAGAACACAACTAGAGTTGAGAGAAGAGAGAGAAGAGAACTAGCTTATTTCACACAGTACAGTGTTCGGCAATGAACAACCTTGTTTTCTCAGCAAACTACTTTAGAAATGAAATGAATGTAATAAGTTGTACATCTTCTTAGAATACACAAACCAGGAAAGTATAAACTTGCTGCACTCAACTTTCTTCTTGGGAAAGCAACTCATTCTGGGAACAGAACTAGCTTATTTCACACTGTACAGTGTTCGGCCTTGAATATCTTTTTTTTCTAAACAAACTACTTTGGAAATAAAACGAATCTAAGAAGTTGTACATATTGTTAGATTACACAAACCAGGAAAGTATCAACTTGCTGCACTCAACCGTCTTCGTTCGAAAGCAACTCATTCCCAGAAGAGAAATAGATTATTTCACACAATATAGTTTTCGTCAATGAAGATCTTTGTTTTCTAAGCAAACTACTTTAGAAATGAAACCAATCTACTAAGATGTACATCTTGATAGATTACACAATCCATTAAAGTATCAACTTGCTGCACTCAACCGTCTTCGTGGGAAAGTAACTCATTCCAAGAACAGAACTAGCTTTTTTCAGAGCGTATAGCTTCCGGCAATGAAGATCTTTGTTTTCTAAGCAACCGACTTAAGAAATGAAACGAATCTACTAAGTTGTATATCTTGTCAGATTTCACAAACCCGAGAAAGTTTGATCTTGCTGCACTCAACAGTCTTCCTAGGAAAGCATCTCATTCCGAGAACAGAACTAGCTTATTTCATACTGTACAGTGTTCGAAAATGAAGATCTTTGTTTTTAAGCAAACAACTTTAGTAATGAAACGAATCGAAAAATTGTACATATTGTTAGATTACACAATCCAGGAAAGTATGAACTTCCTGCACTCAACCATCTTTGTGGGAAAACAACTCATTCCGAGAACAGAAGTACCTTATTTAACCCAGGACAGTGTTCAGCAATGAAGAACTTTGCTTTCTAAGCAAACTACTTTAGAAATTGAACGAGTCTACTAAGTTGTACATCCTCTTATTTTACACAAACCAGGAAAGTATCAACTTGCTGCACTTAACAGTCTTCGTGGGAAAGCAACACATTCCGAGAACAGGACTTGCTTAGTTCACAATGTACAATGTTCGGAAATGAAGATCTTTGTTTTCTAAGGAAACTACTTTAGTAATGAAACGAATCTACAAAGTTGTACATCTTGTTAGATTACAAAAATCAGTTAAGTTTGATCTTGGTGCACTCAACTGACTTCGTAGGAACACATATCATTCCGCAAACATAACTAGCTTATTTCACACAGTCCAGTGTTCGGAAATGAAGATCTTTGTTTTCTAAGGAAACAACTTCAGAAATGAAACTAATCTACTAATATGTACATCTTGATAGATCACACAAATCAGTAAAGTATCAACTTGCTGCACTCAACAGTCTTTGTAGTAAAGCACCTCATTCCAAGAATAGAAGAAGCTTATTTCACACAGTATAGTTTTCTGCAATGAAGATCTTTGTTTTCTAAGCAAACTACTTTAGAAATGAAACGAATCTACTAAGTTGTACATCTTGTCAGATTACACAAACCAGAAAAGGTTGATATTGCTGCACTCAACCGTCTTCGTAGGAAAGTATCTCATTCTGAGAACAGAACTAGCGTAATTCACACTGTCCAGTGTTCAGCAATGAAGATCTTTGTTTTCTAAGCAAACTACTTTAGTAATGAAACGAATCTACTAAGTAGTACATCTTGTTAGATTACACAAACCAGGAAAGTATCAACTTGCTTCACTGAACCTTCTTCATGGGAAAGCAACTCATTCAGAGAACAGAACTAGCTTATTTCACAAAGTACAGAGTTCAGAAACGAATATCTTTCTTTTCTCAGCAAATTACTTTACAAATGAAATGAATCTACTAAGTTGTACATATTCTTAGCTTACACAATCCAGGAAAGTATCAACTTCCTGCAGTCAACCTTCTTAGTGGGAAAGCAACTCATTCCAAGAACAAAACTAGCTTATTTCACACAGTACAGTGTTTGGCAATGAAGAGCTTTGTTGTCTAAGGAAACTACTTTATAAATGAAACGAATGTACTAAGTTGTACATCTTGTTAGATTACACATACCTGGAAAGTACCAAGTTGCTACGCTCAACTGTCTTCATGGGAAAGAAACTCATTCTGAGAACAAAACTAGCTTATTACACACAATACAGTTTTTGGCAATGAAGATCATTCTTTTTTTAAGCAAACTACTATGGAAATGAAACGAATCTACTAAGATGCACATCTTGTTAGATTACACAAACCAGGAAAGTATCAACTTGCTGCATTCAACTGTCTTCGTGGGAAAGCAACTCTTTCTCAGAACAGAACTAGCTTTTTTCAAACTGTACAATGTTCGGCAATGAAGATCTTTCTTTTCTAAGCAAAGTACTATAGAAATGAAATGAATGTACTACGTTGTACAACTTGTTAGATTACACAAACCAGGGAAGTATCAACTTGCTGCACTCAACGGTCTTCTTGGGAAAGCAACTCATTCCGAGAAGAGACCTTGCTTATTTCACACAGTACAGTTTTCGGCAATGAAGATCTTTGTTTTCTAATCAAACAACTTTAGAAATGAAGTGAATCTACTAAGTTGTACATCTTGTTAGATTACACAAACCAGGAAAGTTTGATCTTGCTGCACTCAACAGTCTTCGTAGGAAAGCAACTCATTCTGAGAACAGAACTAGCTTATTTCACCCTGTACAGTGTTCGGAAATGTAGATCTTTGTTTTCTACGCAAACTAATTTAGAAATGAAATGAATCTACTAAGTTGTATATCTTGTTATATTACACAAACTAGAAAAGTATCAACTTGCTTCACTGAACCGTCTTTGTGGGAAAGCAACTCACTCCGAGAACAGAACTAGCTTATTTCACACTGTACAGTGTTCGGCAATGAAGATCTTTGTTTTCTAAGAAAACTACTTTAGAAATGAAACCAATCTACTAAGGTGTACATCTTGTTAGATTACACAACCCAGGAAAGTATCAACTTGCTACACTAAACCATCTTCGTGGGAAAGCAACTCATTCCAAGAACAGAACTAGCTTATTACACCGTACAGTGTGTGGCAAAGAAGACCTTTGTTTTCTAATCAAACTACTTCATAAATGAAACAAATCTACTAAGTTGTACATCTTGTTAGATTACACAAACCAGGAAAGTATCAACTTGCTGCACTCAAACATCTTCGTGGGAATGCAACTCATTACGAGAACATAACTAGCTTATTTCACACCGTACAATGTTTGGTATTGAACATATTTTCTTTATAAGCAAACTACTTTGGAAATGAAATGAATATACTCAGTTGTATATCTTGTTACATTACACAAACCAGGAAAGTATCAACTTGCTGCACTGAACCTTCTTCGTGGGAAAGCAACTCATTCTGAGGAACAGAACTAGATTATTTCATAATGGACAGTCTTTGGAGAAGAAGTTCTTTGTTTTCTAAGAAAACTACATTAGAAATGAAATGAATCTACGAAGCTGTATATCTTGTTAGATTACACAAACCAAGAAAGTATCAACTTGCTGCACTCAACCGTCTTCGTGGCAAAGTAACTCATTCCAAGAACAGAACTACCTTATTAAACAAAGTACTGTATTCGGGAATGAAGATCTTTGTTTCCTAAGGAAACTAGTTTAGAAATGAAACAAATCTACTAAGCTGTACATCTTGTTACATTACACAATACAGGACAGTATCAACTTCCTGCACTCAACCATCTTCACGGTAAAGCAACTCATTAGGAGAACAGAACTTGCTTATTTCATACTGTACAATGTTCAGCAATGAAGATCATTTCTTTCTAACCAAACTACTGTAGAAGTGAAACGAATCTACTGAGTTGTACATCTTGTTAGATTACACAAACCAGGAAACTATCAACTTGCTGCACTCAACCGTCTTCGTGGGAAAGCAACTCATTCTAAGAAGAGAACTAGCTTATTTCACAAAGTACTGTGTGCAGAAAGGAAGATCTTTGTTTTCTCAGCAAACTACTTTAGTAATGAAATGAATCTACTAAGTTGTACATCTTGGAAGATTACACAAACCTGGAAAGTATCAACTTCCCAGACTCAACCATCTACTTGGGAAAGCAACTCATTCCGAGAATAGAACTAGCTTATTTCACACATACAGTGTTCGGCAATGCAGAAATTTGTTTTCTAAGCAAACTTTTGTAGAAATGAGACTAATCTAATAAGATGTACATCTTGATAGATTTCACAATCCAGTAAAGTATCAACTTGGTGCACTCAACCGTCTTCGAAGTAAAGCGAATGATTCTGATAACAGAACTAGCTTATTTCACACAATATAGTTTTCAGCAATGAAGATCTTTGTTTTCTAAGCAAACTACTTTAGAAATGAAATGAATCTACTACGTTGTACATCTTGTTAGATTACACAAACCAGGAAAGTATCAACCTCCTGCGCTCAACCATCTTTTTGGGAAAGCAACTCATTTCGAGAACAGTACTAGTTTATTTCACACAGTACAGTGTTCAGCAATGAAGAACTTTGTTTTCTAAGCAAACTACTTTAGAAATGAAATGAATCCACTAATTTGTACATCTTCTCAGATTACACAAACAAGGAAAGTTTGATCTTGCGGCACTCAACCATCATCGTAGGAAAGCATGTCATTCTGAGAACAAAGCTAACTTATTGCACACTCTACAGTGTTCAGCAATGAAGATCTTTGTTTTCTAAGGAAACTACTTTCGAAATGAAACGAATCCACTAAGTTGTATATATTGTCATATTACATAACCAGGAAAGTTTGATCTTGCTGCACTCTACCGTGTTCATAGGAAAGCATGTCATTCCTAGAACAGAGCTAATTTATTGCACACTGTACAGTGTTCAGCAATGAAGATCTTTGTTTTCTAAGGAAACTAATTTCGAAATGAAACGAATCCACTATGTTGTATATATTGTCATATTACATAACCAGGAAAGTTTGATCTTGCTGTGCTCTACCGTCTTCGTAGGAAAGCATCTCATTCTCAGAACACAACTAGCTTTTTTCACACTGTACAATGTTTGGGAATGAAGATCTTTCTTTTCTAAGCAAACTACTTTACAAATGAAATGAATGTACTAAGTTGTAAAACTTGTTAGATTACACAAACCAGTAAAGTATCAACTTGCTGCACTCAACCGTCTTCTTGGGAAAGCAACTCATTCCGAGAACAGGACTTGCTTATTTCACACAGTACAGTTTTCGGCAATGAAGATTTTTGTTTTCTAATCAAACTACTTTAGAAATGAAACTAATCTACTAAGTTGTACATCCTGTTAGATTACACAAACCAGGAAAGTTTGATCTTGCTGCACTCAACATTCTTCGTAGGAAAGCAACTCATTCCGAGAACAGAATTAGCTTATTTCACCCTATATAGTGTTCGGCAATGAAGATCTTTGTTTTCTAAGCAAACTAATTTAGAAATGAAATGAATCTACTAAGTTGTACATCTTGTTAGATCACACAAACCAGAAAAGTATCAACTTGTTGCACTGAACCGTCTTTGTGGGAAAGCAACTCACTCCGAGAACAGAACTAGCTTATTTCACAAAGTACAGTGTTCGACAATGAATATCTTTGTTTTCTCAGCAAACTACTTTAGAAATGAAACGAATCTACTAAGTTGTACATCTTTTTACATTACACAATCCAGGAAAGTATCACCTTCCTGCACTCTACCTCGTTCATGGGGATGTAACTCATTCCAAGAACTGAACTAGCTTATTTCACACAGTACAGTGTTTGGCACTGAAGAGCTTTGTTTTCTACGCAAACTACTTTAGAAATTAAATGCATCTACTAGTTGTACATCTTGTTAGATTACACAAACAAGTAAAATTTGATCTTGTTGCACTCAACCGACTTCCTAGGAACGCATCTCATTCCGCGAACAGAAGTAGTTTAATTTCCACAGTACAGTGTTTGGCAATGAACATCTTTGTTTTCTATGCAAACTACATTCGAAATGAGACAAATCTACGAAGCTGTACATCTTGTTAGATTACACAATCCAGGAATGTATCCACTTCCTGCAGTCAACCATCTTCGTGGGTAAGCAACTCATTCCGAGAACAGAATGATCTAATTTCACACAGTACAGTGTTCGGCAATGAAGATCTATGTTTTCTAAGCAAACTACTTAAGAAAAGAAACGAATCTACTGAGTTGTACATCTTGTCAGATTACACAAACCAGGAAAGTTTGATCTTGGTGCACTCAACCGTTCTCGTAGGAAAGCTTCTCATTCCGATAACAAAACTAGCTTATTTCCCACAGTACAGTGTTCGGCAATGAAGACCTTTGTTTTCTAAGGAAACAACTGTAGAAATGAAACGAATCTACTAAATTGTACATCTTGTAAAATTACACACACCAGTAAAAGATCAACTTGCTGCACTCAACCGTCTTCGTAGGAAACTCATTACAAGAATCGAACCAGCTTATTTCACAATGTACAGTGTACAGAAATTAAAATCTTTGTTTTCTAAGCAAACTACTTTAGAAATGAAACGAACCTACGAAGCTGTACATCTTGTTAGATTACACAGTTAAGGAAAGTATCAACTTCTTGCGCTCAACATTCGTTGTGGGAAAGTAACTCATTCGAAGAACAGAACTACCTTATTTCAAATAGTATAGTGTTCGGAACTGAAGACCTTTGTTTTCTAAGCAAAATATTTTGAAATGAAAGGAATCTACTAGTTCTACATCTTGTCAGATTACACAAACCAGGAAAGTTTGTTCTTCTGCACTCAACCGACCTCGTAGGAATGCATCTCATTCTGTGAACAGAACTAGCTCATTTCACACAGTAGAGTGTTCGGAAATGAAGTTCTTTGTTTTCTAAGCAAACTACTTTAGAAATGAAGTGAATATACTAAGTTGTACATCTTGTCAGATTACACAAACCAGGAACGTTTGATCTTGCTGTACTCAATCGTCTTCGTAGAAAAGCATCTCATTCCGTGAACAGAACTAGCTTATTTCACACTGTACAGTGTGCATCAATGAAGATCTTTGTTTTCTAAGCAAACTACGTTAGTAATGAAATGAATCGACTAAGTTGTACATCTTCTTTGATTACACAAACCAGGAAAGTAGCAACTTGCTGCCCTCACCGTCTTCGTGGCAAAGCAACTCATTCCAAGAACAGAAGTACGTTATTACACAAAGTACAGTGTTCGGCAATGAAGACCTTTGTTTTCTAACCAAACTAGTTTAGAAATGAAATGAATCTACTAAGATGTACGTCTTGATAGATTACACAAACCAGTAAAGTATCAACTTGCTTCACTCAACCGTCTTTGTAGTAAAGCAACCCATTCCGAAAATAGAACTAGCTTATTTCACACAGTATAGTTTACGGCAATGAAGATCTTTGTTTTCTAAGCAAAAGGCTTAAGAAATAAAACGAACCTACTAAGTTGTACATCTTGTCAGATTACACAAACCAGAAAAGTTTGATCTTGCTGCATACTACCGTCTTCGTAGGAAAGCATCTCATTCAGAGAACAGAAATAGCTTATTTCACACTGTACAGTGTTCGGCAAAGAAGATCTTTGTTTTCTCAGCAAACTATGTTAATAATGAAACGAATCGACTAAGTAGTACATCTTCTTAGATTACACAAACCAGGAAAGTATAAACTTGCTGCACTCAAGCATCTTCGTGCCAAGGTACTCATTCCAAGAACAGAAATACCATATTACACAAAGTACAGTGTTCGGGAATGAAGATCTTTGTTTTCTAAGGAAACTACTTTAGAAATGAAATGAATCTACCAAGTTGTACATCTTGTTAGATTACACAATCCAGGAAAGTATCAACTTCCTGCACTCAACCTTCTTCCTGGTAGAGCAACTCATTCCGAGAACAGAACTAGCTTATTTCACACAGTACAGTTTTTGGAGATGAAGATCTGTGTTATCTAATGAAACTACTTTAGAAATGAAACAAATCTACTAACTTGTACATCTTGTTAGATTACACAAACCAGGAATGTTTGGTCTTGCTGCACTCAACAGTCTTCGTAGGAAAGCAAATCATTTCGAGAACAGAACTAGCTTATTTCACACTGCAGTTTTTGGCAATGAAGATCTTTGTTTTTTAAGCAAACTACTTTAGAAATGAAATGAATCTACTAAGTTCTACATGTTGTTAGTTTACACAAACCAGAAAAGTATCAACTTGCTGCACTGAACCGTCTTCCTGGGAAGCAACTCACTCTGAGAACAGAACTAGCTTGTTTCACAAAGTACAGTGTTCGGCAATGAAGATCTTTGTTTTCTCAGCAAACTAATGTAGAAATGAAAAGAATCTACTAAGTTGTACACCTTTTAACATTACACAATCCAGGAAAGTATCAACTTCCTGCACTCAACCTTCTTCGTGGGAAAGCAACTTATTCCAAGAACAGAATTAGCTTATTTCGCAAAGTACAGTTTTCGGAAAGAGGACCTTTGTTTTTTCAAAAAACTACTTTAGAAAGGAAATGAATCTACTAAGTTGTACATCTTGGTAGATTACAGAAACCAGGAAAGTATCAACTTCCCAGACTCAACCATCTTCATGGGAAAGCAACTCATTCCAAGAACAGAAATAGCTTATTTCACACAATACAGTGTTTGGCAATGAAGACATCTGTTTTATAAGTAAACTACTTTAGAAATGAAACCAAACTGCAAAGGTGCACATCCTGATAGATTACACAAACAAGTAAATATCAACTTACTGCACTCAACCGTATTCGTAGTAAATCAACTCATTCTGAGAATGGAACTATCTTATTTCACACAATATAGTTTTCGGGAATGAAGGTCTTTGTTTTCTAAGCAAACTACTTTAGAAATGAAACGAATCTACTAAGTTGTACATCTTGTTAGATTACACAAACCATGAAAGTATCAACTTGCTGCACTCAACCATCTTTGTGCGAAAGCAACTCATTCCAAGAAAAGAACTAGCTTATTATACACAGTACAGTTTTTGGCAATGAAGATCTTTCTTTTTTTTTAAGCAAACTACTTTAGAAATGAAACAAATCTACTAAATTTCATATCTTCTTAGATTAAACAAACCAGGCAATTATCAACTTGCTGCACTCAACCGTCTCCGTGGGAAAGCAACTCATTCCCAGAAGAGGACTGGCTTATTTCACAAAATACAGTATTCGGCAATGAAGATCTTTGTTTTCTAAGCAAACTATTTTAGAAATGAAACAAATCTACGAAGCTGTACATCTTCTTAGATTACATAATCCAGGAAACTGTCAACTTCCTGCACTCAACCGTCTTCGTAGTAAAGCAACTCATTCCGGGAACAGAACTAACTTATTTCACACAGTACAGTTTTTGGCAATGAAGATCTTTCTTTTTAAGCAAACTACTTTAGAAATGAAATGAATCTACGTAGTTGTACATCTCGTTAGATTTCACAATCCAGGACATTTTATCTTGCTGCACTCATCCGTCTTCGGAGGAAAGCAACTCATTCCTGGAAACAGAACTAGCTTATGTCAAACTGTACAGTGTTTGGAAATAAAGATCATTGTTTCCTAAGCAAACTTCTTGAGAAATGAAACGAATCTAAGTTGTACATCTTGTTACTTTACACAAACCAGGAAAGTATCAACTTCTCACACTCAACCATCTTCATGGGAAAGCAATTCATTCTGAGAACAGAACTAGCTTATTTCACACTGTACAATGTTCGACAATGAAGATCTTTTCTTTCTAAGCTAACTACTTTAGAAATGAAACGAATATACTAAGTTGTACTTTTGTTAGATTACACAAACCGCAAAAGTATCAACTTGCTGCACTCAACCGTCTTTGTGTGAAAGCAACTCATTCCGAGAACAGAACTAGCTTATTTCACGAAGTACGGTTTTCAGAAAGAAGATCTTTGTTTTCTCAGCAAACTAATTTAGAAATGAAATGAATCTAGTAAGTTGTACATCTTGATAGATTACACAAACCAGGAAAGTATCTACTTCCCGGATGCAACCATCTTATGGGAAAGCAACTCATTTCCAGAACAGAACTAGCTTATTTTGCACTGTACAGTGTTTGGCATTGAAGATATTTGTTTTCTCAGCAAACTACTTTAGAAATGAAATGAATCTACTACGTTGTACATCTTGTAAAATTACACAATCCAGGAAAGTATTAACTTCCTCCACTCAACAATCTTCGTGGGAAAGCAACACATTCTGAGAACAGAACTAGTTTATTTCACAAAGCACAGTGTTCAGCAATGAACACCTTTGTTTTGCCACCAAACTACTTAAGAAATGAAACGAATCTACTAATTTGTACATCTTGTTGGCTTACAGAAACCAGGAAAATTTGATCTTGTTGCATTCAACCATCTTCGTAGGAAAGCATGTCATTCAGAGAACAGAGCTAGCTTATTTCACACAGTACAGTGTTTGGGAATGAAGATATTTGTTTTCTAAGCAAACTGCTTTAGAAATGAAACAAATCTACTAAGTTGTACATCTTGTTAGATTACACAAACCGGGAAAGTATCAACTTGCTGCAGTAAACCGTCTTCTTGGGAAAGGAACTCATTCTGACAACAGAAGCAGTTTATTACACAGTATAGTGCTCGGCAATGAAGACCTTTGTTTTCTAAGCAAACTACTCTATACATGAAACGAATCTACTAAGTTGTACATCTGGTTATATTACACAAACCAGGAAAGTATCAACTTGCTGCACTCAACCATCTTAGAAGTAAAGGAACTCATTCTGAGAATGCAAGTAGCTTATTTTACACAGTACAGTTTTCGGCAATGAAGATCTTTGTTTTCTAAGAAAACTACTTTCGAAATTAAACGAATCTACTAAGTTGTACATCTTGTTAGATTTCACATACCTGTAAAGTACAAACTTACTACACTCAACCATCTTCCCAGTAAAGCAACTTATTGCGAGAACAGAACTAGCATATTTCTCACAGTGCGGTTTTTGGCAATGAAGATCTGTCTTATTGTAAGCAAACAACTTTGGAAATGAAAGGAATCTACTGAGTTTTACATCTGCTTAGATTGTACAAACCAGGAAAGTATCAACTTGCTGCATTCCACCGTCTTTTTGGGAAAGCAACTCATTCCCAGAAGAGAACTAGCTTGTTTCGCAAAATACAGTATTCGGCAATGAAGATCTTCGTTTTCTAAGCAAACTACTTTAAAAAGGAAACGAATTTACTAAGCTGTAAATCTTTTCAGAATCCACAATCCAGGAAAGTATCAGCTTCCTGCACTCAACCATCTTCATGGGAAAGTAACTCATTCCGAGAACAAAACTAGCTTAATTCACACAGTATGGTGTTTGGCAATGAAGACCTTTGTTTTCTCAGCAAACTACTTTACAAATGAAACCAATCTACTAAGTTGTACATCTTGTTAGATTACACAAACCAGGAAAGTATCAACGTGCTGCACTCAACCGTCTTAGTGGCAACGCAACTCATTCCAAGAACAGAACTACCTTATTACAAAAAAACAGTGTTCGGCAATGAAGATCTTTGTTTTCTAAGCAAACTACTTTAAAAATGAAACAAATCTACTAAGTTGTACATCTTGTTAGATTACACAATCCAGGAAAGTAACAACTTCCAGCACTCAACCATCTTCTTGGGAAAGGAACTCATTCCGAGAACAGAACTAGCTTATTTCACACAGCAAATTGTTTGGCAATGGAAAACTTTGTTTCCAAAGCAAACTACTTTAGAAATGAAACGAATCTACTAAGATGTACATCTTGTTAGATTAAACAAACCAGGAAAGTTTGATGTTGTTGCACTCAACAGTCTTCGTAGGGAAGAAAATTATTCCGAGAACAGAACTAGCTTATTACACACAGTACAGTTTTTGGCAATGAAGATCTTTGTTTTCTACGCAAACAAATTTAGAAATGAAATGAATCTACTAAGTTGTACATTTTGTTACATTACAAAAATCAAAAAGTATCACTTTGCTGCACTGAACCGTCTTCGCTGGAAAGCAACTCACTCCGAGAACAGAACTAGCTTATTTCACAAAGTACAGTGTTCGGCAATGAAGATCTTTGTTTGCTCAGCAAACTGCATTACAAATGAAATGAATCTACTAAGTTGTACACGTTTTTACATTAAACAATGCAGGAAAGTATCACGTTCCTGAGCTCAACCTTCTTCGTTGGAAAGCAACTCATTCCAAGAACGGAACTAGCTTATTTCACACAGTGTTCGGCACTGAAGACCTTTGTTTTCTAACTAAATACTTTAGAAATGAAACGAATCTACTAGTTGTACATCTTGTGAGATTACACAAACCAGGAAAGTTTGATCTTGCTGCACTCAACCGACTCCATAGTAATGCATCTCATTCCGCGAACAGAACTAGCTTATTTCCCACAGTACACTGTACACAGTACACAGTACACTGTTCGGCAATCTTGTTAGATTACACAAACTGGGAAAGTATCAACTTGCTACACTGAACCGTATTTGTGGCTAAGCAACTTATTCGAAGAACAGGACTAACTTATTACACAAAGTACATTGTTCGGCAATGGAGATCTTTTTTTTCTACGCAATGTACTTTAGAAATGGAACGAACCTACTAAGTTGTACATCTTTTAAGATTACACAATCCAGGAAGGTATCAAATTCCTGCACTCAACCATCTTTGTGGGAAAACACAGTACAGTGTCCGGCAATGAAGAACTTTGTTTTCTAAGCAAACTATTTTGAAATGAAGCGAATCTATTAAGTTGTATATCTTCTTAGATCACACAAACCAGGAAAGTATGAACGTGCTGCACTCAACTGTCTTCGTGGGAAAGCAACTCATTCCAGGAACAGAACTAGGTTATTTCACACTGTACAGTGTATGGACTTGAAGATCTTTGTTTTCTAAACAAACTACTTTGGAAATAAAACGAATCTACTAAGTTGTGCATCTTGTTAGATTACACAAACTAGGAAAGTACCAACTCTCTTCACTGAAGCGTCTTTCTGTAAATGCAACTCAGACGCAAACAGAAGTAGCTTATTTCACAAAGTACAGTTTTTGGCAATGAAGATAATTCTTTTTTAAACAAACTACTTTGGAAATGAAACGAATCTACTAAGTTGTACATCCTGTTAGATTACACAAACCAGGAAAGTATCAACTTGCTGCACTCAACCGTATTCGTGGCTAAGCAACTCATTTGAAAAACAGAACTACCTTATTACACAAAGTACAGTGTTCGGAAATGAAGATCTTTGTTTTCTACGCAAACTGCTTTAGAAATGAAATGAATCTACTAAGTTTTACATCTTGTTAGATTACACAAACCAGGAAAGTATCAACTTTCTGCACTGATCCGTCTTCATTTTCTATATAAACTACCTTAGAAATGAAATGAATCTACTAAGTTCCACATCTTGTTGGATTACACAAAGCAGGAAAGTTTCATCCTGCTCCACTCAACTTGCTGCACTCAACCTTCCCCTTGGGAAAGGAACTCATTCTGAGAACAGAACAATGATATTTCACAAAGTACAGTGTTCGGCAATGAAGATCTTTGTTTTCTAAGCACACGACTGTAGAAATGAAACGAATCTACTAACGTGTACATCTTGTT
This sequence comes from Orientallactaga sibirica, assembly GCA_036365145.1. Classification (NCBI taxonomy): domain Eukaryota; kingdom Metazoa; phylum Chordata; class Mammalia; order Rodentia; family Dipodidae; genus Orientallactaga; species Orientallactaga sibirica. The sequence continues at coordinate 137,576 of JAEOAD010000421.1, read as the reverse complement.
AGATTATACAAACCAGGAAAGTATCACCTTTCTGCAATCAAACATCTTCGTTGGAAAGCAATTCATTCCCAAAACAGAACTAGCTTATATCACACAGTACAGTGTTTGGCGATGAAGACCTTTGTTTTCTAAGTAAACCACCTTAGAAATGAAATGAATCTACTAAGTTGTACATCTTGTTGGATTACACAAACCAGGAAAGTTTGGTCTTGCTACACTCAACCGTCTTCGTAGGAAACCGTATCATTCTGAGTACAGAACTAGCATATTTCAAACTGTACAGTGTTTGGCAATGAAGATCTTTATTTTCTAGGCAAAGTAGTTTAGAAATGAAATGAATCTACTAAGTTGTACATCTTGTTAGATTACACAAACCAGGAAAGTATCAACTTGCTGCACTCAACCGTTTTTGTGGGAAAGCAACTCATTCCGAGAACAGAACAATGATATTTCACAAAGTACAGTGTACAGCAATGAAGATCCTTGTTTTCTAAGCACACGACTGTAGGAGTGAAACGAATCAACTAAGTTGTACATCTTGTTAGATTACACAAACCAGGAAAGTATCACCTTTCTGCAGTCAAACATCTTCGTTGGAAAGCAATTAATTCCCAGAATAGAACTAGCTTATTTCACACAGTACAGTGTTTGGCAATGAAGACCTTTGTTTTCTAAGCAAACTACCTTAGAAATGAAATGAATATACTAAGTTGTATATCTTTTTAGGTGACACAAACCAAGAAAGTATCAACGTGCTTCACTGAACTGTCTTCGTTGGAAAGCAACTCATTCAGAGAACATAACTAGCTCATTTCACACAGTACAGTTTTTGGCAATGAAGATCTTCATTTTCTAAGCAACCTACTTTAGAAATGAAACGAATCTACCAAGTTGCACATCTTGTTAGATTACACAAACAAGGAAAGTCTGATCTTGCTGCACTCAACCGTCTCGGTATGAAAGCATCTCATTCCGCGAATACAACTAGCTTATTTCACACAGTACAGTGTTTGGCAATGAATATGTTTGTTTTCTCAGCAAAATACTTTAGAAATGAAATGAATCTACTATGTTTTACATTTTGTTAGATTACAAAAACCAGGAAAGTTTGATCTTGCTCCACTCAACCATCTTTGTAAGAACGCATCTCATTCCGTGAACAGAACAAGCTTATTTCACATAGTACAGTGTTCGGCAATGAAGATATTTGTTTTCTAAGCAAACTCCTTTAGAAATGCAACGACTCAACTCAGTTGCACATCTTGTTATATTACACAAATCAGGAAAGTTTGATCTTGCTGCAATCAACTGTCTTCGTGGGAAAACAACTACTTCCGAGAACAGAACTAGCTTATTTCACAAAGTACAGTGTTCGGCAATGAAGACATTTGTTTTCTAGGCAAACTACTTTATAAATGAAACGAATCTACTAAGTTGTATATCTTGTTAGATTACAAAAACCAGGAAAGTATCAACTTGCTTCACTGAACCGTCTCCCTTAGGAAAGCAACTCATTCCGAGAAAAGAACAACCTTATTTCACAAAGTACAGTGTTCGGTAATAAAGATCTTTATTTTCTCAGCAAACTACTTTAGAAATGAAACGAATCTACTAAGTTGTACATCTTGTTAGGTTACACAATCCAGGAAAGTTTCTTCTTCCTGCACTCAACTGTCTTCATAGGAAAGCAACTCATTCCGAGAACAGAACTAGCTTATTTCATGAAGTACAGTTTTTGGCAATGAAGATCTTTGTTTTTTAAGCAAACTACTTTAGAAATGAAACGAATCGACTACGTTGTATATCTTGTTAGGTTACACAAAACAGGAACGTTTTATGTGGATGCACTAAACCGTCTTTGTAGGAAAACAACACATTCCGAGAACAGAACTAGCTTATTTTACACAGTACAGTGTTCGGCAATGAAGATCTTTGTTTTCTAAGCAAACTACTTTAGAAATGAAACGAATCTACTAAGTTGTACATCTTCTTAGATTACACAAACCAGGAAAGTGTCAACTTGCTGCACTCAAACTTCTTCGTTGGAATGCAACTAATTCCCGGAAAAGAACTAGCTTATTTCACAATGTACAGTGTTTGGCAATGAAGATTTTTTTTCTAAGCAAACTACTTTAGAAATAAAACGAGTCTACTAAGTTGTACATCTTGACAGATTACACAAACCAGGAAAGTATCAACTTGCTGCACTCAACCTTCTTCATGGGAAAGGAACTCATTCTGAGAACAGAACTACCTTATTTCACAAAGTACAGTGTTTGGCAATAAAGATCTTTGTTTTCTAAGCAAACTACTTTATAAATGAAACGAATCTACTAAGTAGCACATCTTGTTATATTACGCAATCCAGGAAAGTATCACCTTCCTGCAGTCAAACATCTTTGTGGGAAAGCAAGTCATTCCAAGAACAGACCTAGCTTATTTCACATTACACTGGTCGGCACTGAAGACCTTTGTTTTCTAAGCAAACTACCTCAGAAATGAAACGAATATACTAAGTTGTACATCTTGTTAGTTTGCACAAACCAGGAAATTATCAACTTTCTTCACTGAACTGTCTTCGTGGGAAAGCATCTCATTCCGAGAACATAACTAGCTCATTTCACAAACTACAGTGTTCGGCAATGAAGGTCTTTGTTTTCTCAGACAACTACTTTGGAAATGAAACGAATCTACTAAGTTGTACATCTTGTTAGATTACATAAACCAGGAAAGTATCAACTTGCTGCACTCAACCTTGTTCACAGTAAAGCAACTCATTCCGGAACAGAACTAGCTTATTTCACACAGTACAGTTTTTGGAAATGAAGATTTTTGGTTTTTAAGCAAATGACTTTAGAAATGAAAGGAATCTACTAAGTTGTAGAAATCAACTGAATCTACTAAGTTGTACATCTTGTTAGATTACACAAACCAGGAGAGTATCAACTTGCTGCACTCAACCGTGTTCACAGTAAAGCAACTCATTCCAGAACAGAACTAGCTTATTTCACACAGTACAATTTTTGGAAATGATGATTTTTGGTTTTTAAGCAAACTTCTTTAAAAATGAAAGGAATCTACTAAGTTGTATATCTTTTTAGATTACACAAACCAGGAATGTTTGATTTACTTCATTCAACCGTCTTCATAGGAAAGCAACTCATTCTGAGAACAGACCTAGCTAATTTCACACTGTTCAGTGTTCAGGAATGAAGATCTTTATTTTCTAAGTAAACTAGTTTAGAAATGAAAGGAATTTATTAAGTTGTACATCTTGTTAGATTACACAAAGCAGGACAGTATGAACTTGCTGCACTCAACCATCTTCGTGGGAAAGCAAATCATTCTGAGAAGAGAACTAGATGATTTCACTCTGTACAATGTTTGGCAATGAAGATCTTTGTTATCTAAGCAAACTACTTTAAAAATGAAACAAATCTACAAGTAGTACATCTTGTTAGATTACACAAACCAGGAAAGTATCAACTTGCTGCACTTAACCATCTTCGAAGGAAAGCAAATCATTCCCAGAATGGTACTAGCTTATTTCACACAGTGCAGTGTTTGGCAATGAACACCTTTGTTTTCTAAGCAAACTACTTTAGAAATGAAACGAATCTAATAAGTTGTACATCTTGTTATATTATACAATCCACGATAGTTTCAACTTGCTGCAATCAACCGTCTTCGTGCGAGCAACTCATTCCGAGAACAGAACTAGCTTATTTCACACTGTACCATGTTCGGCAATGAACATCTGGTCTTTCTAAGCAAACTACCTTAGAAATGAAACGAATCTACTACGTTGTACATCTTGTTAGATTAGTCAAACCAGGAAAGGATCAACTTGCTTCATCGAACCGTCTTCGTGGGAAAGCAACTCATTCCGAGAACAGAACTAGCTTATTTCATAAGCTACAGTGTTCAGAGATGAAGATCTTTGTTTTCTAAGAAAACTACTTTAGAAATGAAACGAATCTAGTAACTTGTACATCTTGTTAGATTACACAAACCAGGAAAGTATCAAGTTGCTGCACTAAACCGTCTTCGTGGGATAGCAACTCATTCAGAGAACAGAACTAGCTTATTACACAGTACTGTGTTTGGTAATGAAGAACTTTGTTTTCTCAGCAACCTACTTTCGAAATTAAACAAATCTACTAAAGTGTACATCTTGTTACATTACACCAGGAAAGCATCAACTTGCTGCACTCACCTGTCTTCGTGCAAGCAACTGATTCCGCGAACAGAACTAGCTTATTTCACACAGTACAGTTTTCGGCAATGAAGATCTTTGTTTTCTAAGCAAACTACTTTAGAAATGAAACGAATCTACTAAGTTGTACATCTTTTTAGATTACACATACCTGAAAAGTACAAACTTGCTACACTCAACCGTCTTCGTAGTAAAGCAACTCATTCCAAGAACAGATCTAGCTTGCTTCACACAGTACAGTATTCGGCAATGAAGATTTTTGTTTTCTCGGCAAACTACTTTAGAAACAAAAAGAATCTACTAAGTTGTACATTATTTTACATTACACCATCCGCGAAAATATCAACTTCCTGCACTCAACCTTCTTCGTGGGAAAGCAACTCATTCCAAGAATGGAACTAGCTTGTTTCACTCCGTACAGTGTTCCGCACTGAAGACCTATGTTTTCTAAGAAAAATACTTTAGAAATGTACTAGTTGTACATCTTGTTAGATTACACGTACCAGGAACGTTTGATCTTGCTGCACTGAGCGGTCTTCATGGGAAAGCAACTCATTCCGAGAACAGTACTAGCTTATTTCATAAAGTACAGGGTTTGGAAAAGCAGATCTTTGTTTTCTCAGCAAACTACTTTAGAAGTGAAAATGAATCAACTAAGTTGTACATCTTGTTAGTTACACAATCCAGGAAAGTATCAACTTCCTGCAGTGAACCTTCTTTGTGGGAAAGAAATTCATTGCAAAGATAGAACTAGCTTAATTCACACAGTAGTGTTCGGCAATGAAGACCTTTGTTTTCTAAGCAAACTACTTTAGAAATGAAACGAATCTACTAAGTTGTACATCTTCTTAGATTACACATACCTGGAAAGTACCAATTGCTACACTCAACCGTCTTCAAAGTAAAGCAAATGATTCCGAGAACAAAAGTAGCTTATTACACACAGTACAGTTTTCGGCAATGAAGATCTTTCTTTTTTTAAGCAAATACTTTGGAAATGCTACGAATCTACTAAGTTGTACATCTTGTTAGATTACACAAACCAGGAAAGTTTGATTTTGCTGCACTCAACCGGCTTCGTAGGAACGCATCTCATTCTGTGAACAGAACGACCTTATTTCACACAGTACAGTGTTTGGCAATGGAGATCTTTGTTTTCTAAGCAAACTGCTTTAGAAATGAAACGGATCTATAAAGTTGTACATCTTGTTAGATTACACAAACCAGGAAAGTTTGATCTTGCTGCACTCAACAGTCTTCATGGTAAAGCAACTCATTCTGGGAATAGAACTAGCTTATTTCACAAACTACAATGTTCGGAAATGAAGATCTTCATTTTCTCTGCAAATGACCTTACAAATGAAATGAATCTACTAACTGGTACATCTTGTTAGCTTACATAATCCAGGAAAGTATCAGCTTGCTGCACTCAACTGTCCTCGTGGAAAAGCAACTCATTCCAAGGACCGAAATAGCTTATTTCACATGGTACAGTGTTTGGCATTGAAGACCTCCATTTTCTAAGGAAGCAACTTTAGAAATGAAAAGAATCTACTAAATTGTACATCTTTTTAGATTACACAAACAAGGAAAGTATCAACATCCAGCACTCAACCATCTTCATGGGAAAGCAACTCATTCCGAGAACAGAACTAGCTTATTTCACAAAGTACAGTGTTCGAGAATGAAGACCTTTGTTTTCTAAGCAAACTACTTTAGAAATGAAACGAATATACTAAGATGTACATCTTGATAGATTACACAAATCAGTAAAGTATCAACTTGCTGCACTCAACAGTCTTTGTAGTAAAGCAATCCATTCCAAGAACAGAACAAGCTTATTTTACACAGTATAGTTTTTGGCAATGAAGATCTTTGTTTTATAAGCAAACTACTTTAGAAATGAAATGAATCTACTAAGTTGTACATCTTGTCAGATTACACAAGCAGGAAAGTTTGATCTTGCTGCATTCTACCGTCTTCATAGGAAAACATCTCATGCCGAGGACATAACTAGCTTATTTCACACGGTACAGTGCTCTGCAATGAGATCTTTGTTTTCTATGCAAACTACTTTAGTAATGAAGCGAATCCACTAAGTTGTACATCTTCTTAGATTACACAAACCAAGAATGTATCAACTTGCTGCCCTGAACTGTCTCCGTGGGAAAGCAATGCATTCCAAGAACAGAACTGCATTACTACACAAAGTACAGTGTTTGGCAATGAAGATCTTTGTTTTCTAATCAAACTACTTTAGAAATGAAACGAATATACTAAGTTGTAAACCTTGTTAGATTACACAATACAGGGAAGTGTCAACTTCCTGCAGTCAAACTTCTTTGTGGGAAAGCAACTCATTCCAAGAACAGAACTAGCTTATTTCACACAGTACAGTGTTAGGCAATGAAGAACTTTGCTTTCTAAGGAAACTACTTTATAAATGAAACAAATCCACTAAATTGTACATCTTGTTAGATTACACATACCTGGAAAGTACCAGCTTGCTAAACTCAGCCGTCTTCGTGGGAAAGCAATTCATTCCAAGAACAGAACTAGCTTATTACACACAGTAAAGTTTTTGGCAATGAAGATTTTTTTAAGCAAATTACATTGGAAATTATATGAATCTACTAATTTGAACATCTTGTTAGATTAGACAAACCAGGAAAGTACAAACTTGCTGCACTCAACCGTCTTCATGGGAAAGCAACTCATTGCCAAAAGAGAACTAGAATATTTCACAAAGTATATTATTCGGCAAGGAAGATCTTTGTTTTCTAAGCAAACTACTTTAGAAATTAAACGAATCTACTAAGCAGTACATCTTGTTAGATTACACAAACCAGGAATGTTTGGTCTTGCTGCACTCAACAGTCTTCGTATGAAAGTAACTAATTCTGAGAACAGAACTAGCTTATTTCACGCTGTAAATGTGTTCGGCAATGAAGATCTTATTGTTCTAAGCAAACTAAGTTAGAAAAGAAATGAATCTACTAAGTTGTATGTCTTGTTAGATTACACAAACCAGGAAAGTATCAACTTGCTGCACTTCTTCGTTCTGAGAACAGAACTAGCTTATTTCACAAAGTACAGTGTTCAACAATGAAGATCTTTGTTTTCTAAGCAAACAGCTTTAGAAACGAAACGAATCTACTAAGTTGTACATCTTGTTAGATTACACAAACCAGGAAAGTATCAACTTGCTGCACTCAACCTTCTTTGTAGGAAAGCAACTCATTCCAAGAAACAGAACTAGCTTATTTCACACAGTACAGTGTTTGGGAACTGAAGACCTTTGTTTTCTAAGCAAAATACTTTAGAAATGAAACGAATCTACTAAGTTTTACATCTTGTTTGATTACACAAACCAGGAAAGTTTCAACTTGCTGCACTCAACCACTTCATAGGAAAGCAACTCATTCCAAAAACAGAAACACAGTACAGTGTTTGGCAATGAAGATTTGTTTTCTACTAAGAAATGAAACAATCTACTAAGTTGTACATCTTGTTAGATTACACAAACCAGGAAAGTATCAACTTGCTGCACTCAACCATCTTCGTGGGAAAGCAACTCATTCTGAGAACAGAACTAGCTTATTTCACACAGTACAGTGTTTGGCAATGAAGACCTTTGTTTTCTAAGCAAAATACTTTATAAATGAAACGAATCTACTAAGTTGTACATCTTGTTAGATTACAAACCAGGAAACTTTTATCTTGCTGCACTCACATAAAAATCTTTTTTCTAGAAATGAAATGAATATACTAGTTGTAGACCTTGTTACAACAAACCAGAAAGTTTGATTTGCTGCACTCAACCGTCTTTGTAAAAACGCATGTCATTCAGAAGAACAGAACTAGCTTATTTCACACAGTACAGTGTTGAGCAATGAAGATCTTTGTTTTCTAAGCAAACTACTTTAGAAATGAAACGAATCTACTAAGTTGTATATCTTGTTAGATTACACAAACCAGGAAAGTATCAACTTGCTGCACTCAACCGTCTTCATAGGAAAAACAACTCATTCCAAGAACAGAACTAGCTTATTTCACACAGTACAGTTTTTCTTTGTTTTTAAGCAAACTACTTTAGAAATGAAACAAATCTACTAAGTTGTACATCTTGTTAGATTACACAAACCAGAAAAGTATCAAATTTGTTTTCCAGAATGGAACTAGCTTATTTCACACAGTACAGTGTTTGGCAATGAAGAACTTTGTTTTCTAAGCAAAATACTTTATAAATGAAACGAATCTACTAGTTTGTATATCTTCTTAGATTAGACAAACCATCAAAGTATCAACTTCCCGCACTCAAATATCTTCGTGGGAAAGCAACTCATTCCGAGAACTGAACTAGCTTATTTCACACAGTACAGTGTTCGGCAATGAAGACCTTTGCTTTCTAAGCAAATTCATTTAGAAATGAAATGAATCCACTAAATTGTACATCTTATTAGATTATACAAACCAGGAAAGCATCAACTTCCTTAACTGAACCATCTTTGTGTAAAAGCAACTCACTCCGAGAACATAACTAGCTTATTTAACAAAGTACATTTTGGGCAATGAAGATCTTTGTTTTCTCAGCAAACTACTTTAGAAACGAAACGAATCTACTAAGTTGTACATCTTGTTACATTACACAATCCAGAAATTATCACAAACCAGGAAATCTTTTATCTTGCTGCACTCACACAGTGCAGTGTTTGGCATTGAAGACCTTTGTTTTCTAAGCAAAATACTTTAGAAATGAAATGAATATACTAGTTGTAGACCTTGTTACATTACACAAACCAGGAAAGTTTGGTCTTGCTGCACTCAACCGACTTTGTAGAAACGCATGTCATTCAGCGAACAGAACTAGCTTATTTCACACAGTACAGTGTTTGGCAATGAAGATCTTGGTTTTCTAAGCAAACTACTGTAGAAATGAAACGAATATACTAAGTTGTATATCTTGTTAGATGACACAAACCAGGAAAGTATCAAATTGCTGAACTCAACCGTCTTCATAGTAAAACAACTCATTCTGAGAACAGAACTAGCTTTATTTCACACAGTACAGTTTTGGCAATGAAGATCTTTCTTTTTTTAAGCAAACTACTTTTAGAAATGAAAGAAATCTACTAAGTTGTACATCTTGTTAGATTACACAAACCAGTAAAGTATTAAATTGCTGCACTCAATTGTCTTCCTAGAAAAAGCAACTCATTCCGAGAACAGAACTAACATTTTTCACACACTGTACAGTGTTTGGAAATGAAGATCTTTGTTTTCTAAGCAAACTACATTAGAAATGAAATGAATCTATTTAGTTGTACATCTTGTTAGATTACACAAAACCAGGAAAGTATCAACTTCTGCACTCAAACATCTTGGTGGGAAAGCAACTCATTCCGAGAACAGAACTAGCTTATGTCATACAGTAGAGTTTTGGCAATGAAGATCTTTGTTTTTAAGCAAACTACTTTAGAAATGAAATGAATATACTAATTTGTACATCTTGTTAGATTACACAAACCAGGAAAGTATCAACTTGCTGCACTCAACCTTCTTCGTAGGAAAAAAACTCATTCTGAGAACAGAACTAGCTTATTTGACACAGTACAGTGTTTGGCAATGAAGACATTTGTTTTCTAAGCAAACTACTTTAGAAATGAAACTAATCTACTAAGTTGTAGATGTTGTTAGATTACACAAACCAGGAAAGTTTGGTCTTGCTGCACTCAACCATCTTTGTAAGAAAGCAAGTCATTCAGAGAACAGAACTAGCTTGTTTCACACAGTACAGTGTTTGGCAATGAAGACATTGGTTTTTCTAATCAAACTACTTTAGAAATGAAACGAATCTACTAAGTTGTATTTCTTGATAGATTACACAAACCAGTAAAGTATCAACTTGCTGCACTCAACCCTCTATGTAGTAAAGCAACTCATTCCAAGAACAGAACTAGCTTATTTCACACAGCATAGTTTTCGGCAATGAAGATCTTTGTTTTCTAAGCAAACTACTTTAGAAATGAAACAAATATAGAATTTTTACATCTTTTTACATTACACAATCCAGGAAAGTATCAACTTCCTGCAATCAACATTCTTCATGGGAAAGCAACTCATTCCAAGAACGGAACTCGCTTATTTTACACAGTACATTGTTTGGCACTGAAGACCTTTGTTTTCTAAGCAAAATACTAGAAATGAAACGAATCTATTAGTTGTACATAATGTTAGATTGCACCATCCAGGAAAGTTTGATCTTGCCACACTCAACCACTTCCTAGGAACGCATCTTATTCCGCGTACAGAACTAGCTTCATTCACACAGTACAGTGTTCAGCAATGAAGATCTTTGTTCTAAGAAAATTACTTTAGAAATGAAATGAATCTACTTAGTTGTATATCTTGTTATATTACACAAACCAGGAAAGGATCAACTTGCTGCACACAACCGTCTTTGTGGGAAAGCCAGTCATTCTGAGAACAGAACTAGCTTATTTCACAATACAGAGTATGGCATTGAAGGCCTTTGTTTTCTAAGCAAACTACTTTATAAATGAAACGAATATACTAAGATGTACGTCTTGTTAGATTACACAAAGCAGGATAGTATCAACTTGCTGCGCTCAACCGTATTCATGGGAAAGCAACTCATTTCGAGGACAGAACTAAGTCATTTCACAAAGTACAGTGTTCGGCAATGAAGATCTTTGTTTTCTCAGCAAACTACTTTAGAAATGAAATGAATCTACTAAGTAGTACATCTTGTTAGATTACACATACCTGGAAAGTACCAACTTGCTACACTCAACCGTCTTTGTAGTAAAGCAAATCATTATGAGAACAGAACGAGCTTATTTCACACAGTACAGTTTCTGGCAATGAATATCTTTCTTATTTTAAGCAAACTACTTTGGAAATGAAACGAATTTACTAAGTTGTACATTTTAGATTACACAAACCAGGAAAGTATCAACTTGCTGCACTCAAACATCTTCCTGGGAAAGCAACTCATTTCCAGAAGACAACTAGCTTATTTGACTCAGTACAGTATTTGGCAATGAAAATCTTTGTTTTGTTAGCAAACTACTTTAGAAATAAAACGAATGTAATAAACTGTACATCTTGTTAGATTACACAATCCAGGAAAGAGTCAACTTCCTGCACTCAACCGTCTTCGTGGGAAAGTAACTCATTCCGAGAACAGAACTGGCTTATTTCCCACAGTACAGTGTTCGGCAATGAAGACCTTTGTTTTCTAAGGAAACAACTTTATAAATGAAACGAATCTACTAAGTTGTACGTCTTGTAAGATTACACACACCAGTAAAGTATCAACTTGCTGCTGCACTCAACGGTCTTCGTAGGAAATCAACTCATTCCAAGAAACGAACCAGCTTATTTCACACGGTACAGTGTTTGGAAATGAAGATCTTTGTTTTCTAAGCAAACTACTTTAGAAATGAAATGAATCTACTAAGTTGTACATCTTGTTAGATTACACAAACCTGGAAAGTACCAACTTGCTGCACTCAACCGTCTTTGTGGGAAAGCAACTCATTATGAGAACAGAACTAGCTTATTTCACACAGTACAGTGTTTGGCAATGAAGACTTTTGTTTTTTAAGCAAAATACTTTGAAAAATGAAACGAATCTACTAAGTTGTACATCTTGTTAGATTACACAAACCAGGAAAGTATCAACTTGCTGCACTCAAACATCTTCTGGGAAAGCAACTCATTTCCAGAAGAGAACTAGCTTTTCACAGTGTTTGGTATTTGGCAATGAAAATCTTTGTTTTCTAAGCAAAATACTTTAGAAATAAAATGAATATACTAGATGTAGACCTTGTTACATTACACAAACCAGGAAAGTTTGGTCTTGCTGCACTCAACCGACTTTGTAGGAACGCATCTCATTCAGCAAACAGAACTAGCTTATTTCACACAGTACAGTGTTGAGCAATGAAGATCTTGGGGTTCTAAGCAAACTAGTGTAGAAATGAAATGAATCTACTACGTTGTATATCTTGGTAGACTACACATACCTGGAAACTACCATATTGCTACACTCAACCGTCTTCATAGTAAAACAACTCATTCTGATAACAGAACTAGTTTATTTCACACAGTACAGTTTTGGCAATGAAGATCTTTCTTATATTAAGCAAACTACTTTGCAAATGAAAGGAATCTACTAAGTTGTACATCTTGTTAGATTACACAAACCAGTAAAGTATTAAATTGCTGCACTCAATTGTCTTCGTAGGAAAGCAACTCATTCCGAGTACCGAACCAGCATTTTTCACACGGTACAGTGTTCAGAAATGAAGATCTTGGTTTTCTAAGCAAACTAATTTAGAAATGAAATGAATCTATTAAGTTGTACATCTTTTTAGATTACACAAAACCAGGAAAGTATCAACTTCCCGCACTCAAACATCTTGGGAAAGCAACTCATTCCGAGAACAGAACTAGATTATTTCATACAGTAGAGTTTTTGGAAATGAAGATCTTTCTTATTTTAAGCAAACTACTTTGAAATGAAATGAATATACTAAGTTGTACATCTTCTTAGATTACACAAACCAGGAAAGTATCAACTTCCTGCACTCAACCTTCTTTGTAGGAAAGCAACTCATTCCAAGAACGGAACTAGCTTATTTGACACAGTACAGTGTTTGGCATTGACGACCTTTGTTTTCTAAGCAAAATACTTTAGAAATGAAACGAATCTACTAGTTGTAGACCTTGTTAGATTACACAAACCAGGAAAGTTTGGTCTTGCTGCACTCAACCGACTTTGTAGCAACACATCTCATTCAAGGAACAGAACTAGCTTATTTCACACAGTACAGTGTTCCTCAATGAAGACATTGGTTTTCTAATCAAACTACTTTAGAAATGAAACGAAACTACTAAGTTGTATTTCTTGATAGATTACACAAACCTGTAAAGTATCAACTTGCTGCACTCAACCCTCTACGTAGTAAAGCAACTCATTCCAAGAACAGAACTAGCATATTTCACACAGCATAGTTTTCGGCAATGAAGATCTTTGTTTTCTAAGAAAACTACTTTAGAAAAGAAACAAATCTAGAAGTTGTACATCTTTTTACATTACACAATCAAGGAAAGTATCAACTTCCTGCAATCAAAATTCTTCATGGGAAAGCAACTCATTCCAAGAACGGAACTCACTTATTTTACACAGTACAGTGTTCAGCACTGAAGACCTTTGTTTTCTAAGGAAAATACTTTAGAAATGAAACGAATCTACTAGTTGTACATCATATTAGATTGCATCATCCAGGAAAGTTTGATCTTGGTGCACTCAACCATTTCCTAGGAACGCATCTTATTCCGCAAACATAACTAGCTTATTTCACACAGTACAGTGTTCAGCAATGAAGATCTTTGTTCTAAGAAAACTACTTTAGAAATGAAATGAATCTACTTAGTTGTATGTCTTGTTAGATTACACAAACCAGGAAAGTATCAACTTGCTGCACAAAACCGTCTTCGTGGGAAAGCAAGTCATTCCAAGAACAGAACTTGCTTATTTCACAGTACAGAGTTTGGCATTGAAGGCCTTTGTTTTCTAAGCAAACTACTTTATAAATGAAACGAATATACTAAGTTGTACGTCTTGTTAGATTACACAAAGCAGGATAGTATCAACTTGCTGCACTCAACCGTATTCAGGGGAAAGCAACTCATTTCGAGAACAGAACTAAGTCATTTCACAAAGTATAGTGTTCGGCAATGAAGATCTTTGTTTTCTCAGCAAACTACTTTAGAAATGAAATGAATGTACTAAGTTGTACATCTTGTTAGATTACACATACCTGGAAAGTACCAACTTGCTACACTCAACCGTCTTTGTAGAAAGCAAATCATTATGAGAACAGAACGACCTTATTTCACACAGTACAGATTCTGGCAATGAATATCTTTCTTATTTTAAGCAAACTACTTTGGAAATGAAACGAATTTACTAAGTTGTACATCTTAGATTACACAAACCAGGAAAGTATCAACTTGCTGCACTCAACCATCTTCCTGGGAAAGCAACTCATTCCCAGAAGACAAGTAGCTTATTTCACTAAGTACAGTATTTGGCAATGAAGATCTTTGTTTTGTAAGCAAACTACTTTAGAAATAAAACGAATGTAATAAACTGTACATCTTGTCAGATTACACAATCCAGGAAAGTGTCAACTTCCTGCACTCAACCGTCTTCGTGGGAAAGTAACTCATTCTGAGAACAGAACTGGCTTATTTCCCACAGTACAGTGTTCGGCAATGAAGACCTTTGTTTTCTAAGGAAACAACTTTAGAAATGAAACGAATCTACTAAGTTGTACGTCTTGTAAGATTACACACACCAGAAAATTATCAACTTGCTGCACTCAACGGTCTTCATAGGAAATCAACTCATTCCGAGAAACGAACCAGCTTATTTCACATGGTACAGTGTTCGGAAATGAAGATCTTTGTTTTCTAAGCAAACTACTTTAGAAATGAAAAGAACCTAAAAGCTGTACATCTTTTTAGATTTCACAATCCAGGAAAGTATCAACTTCCTGCACTCAACATTCTTCATGAGAAAGCAACTCATTCCAAGAGCAGAACTAGCTTATTTCACATAGTATAGTGTTCAGAACTGAAGACTTTTGTTTCCTAAGCAAAATAATTTGAAATGAAACAAATCTATTAGTTCTACATCTTGTCAGATAACACAAACCAGGAAAGTTTGATCTTGTTGCACTCAACCGACCTCGTAGGAACGCATCTTATTCTGCGAACAGAACTAGCCTATTTTACACAGGACATTGTGCAGAAATGAAGTTCTTTGTTTTCTAAGCAAACTACTTTTGAAATGAAACGAATCTACTAACTTGTACATCTTGTTAGATTACACAAACCAGGAAAGTTTCATCTTGCTGTACTCAACAATCTTCGTAGTAAAGCAAATCATTCTGAGAACATAACTAGCTTATTACACACAGTACAGATTTGGCAATGAAGATCTTTCTTTTTTAAAGAAAACTAGTTGGGAATTGAAAGGAATCAACTAAGTTGTACTGCTTGTCAGATTACACAAACCAGGAAAGTATCAACTTGCTGCACTCAACCATCTTCGTAGTACAGCAACTCATTCTGAGAATAGAACTAGCTTATTTTGCACAGTACAGTTTTTGGCAATGAAGATCTTTCTTATTTTAAGCAAACTACTTTGAATGAAGTGAATATAATAAGTTGTACCTCTTCTTAGATTACACAAACCAGGAAAGTATCAACTTCCTGCACTCAACCTTCTTCGTGGGAAAGCAAATCATTCCAAGAATGTAACTAGCTTATTTCACGCAGTACAGTGTTCGGAATTGAAGACCTTTGTTTTCTAAGCAAAATACTTTAGAAATGAAACGAATCTACTAAATTGTACATCTTATTAGATTACACACAGCAGGAACGTTTGATCTTGCTGCACTCAACTGTCTTCATAGGATAGCAACTCATTCAAAGAATAGATCCAGCTTATTTCACACTGTACAATGTTCAGCAATGAAGATCTTTGTTTTCTAAGTAAACTCTTTAGAAATGAAATGAATCTACTAAGTTGTACATCTTGTTAGATTACACAAACCAGGAAAGTATCAACTTCCTGCACTCAACCATCTTCGTGGGAGAGCAACTCATTCCGAGAACAGAACTAGCTTATTTCACAAAGTACAGTGTTCGGCAATGAAGACCTTTGGTTCCTAAGCAAACTACTTTAAAATTAAACAAATCTACTAAATTGTACATCTTGTTAGACTACACAAAGCAGGAAAGTTTGATCTTTCTGCATTCAACCATCTTCATAGGAAAGCATGTCATTTTGATAACAGAAGTAGCTTATTTGACACTGTACAGTGTTCGGTAATGAAGGCCTTTATTTTCTAAGCAAACTATTTTATAAATGAAACAAATCTACTAAGTTCTACATCTTGTTAGAATACACAAAACAGGAAACTATCAACTAGCTGCACTCAACGGTCTTCGTGGGAAAGCAACTCGTTCTGAGAACAAACTAGCATATTTCACACTGTACAGTGTTTGCTAATGAAGACCTTTCTTTTCTAATCAAACTATTTTAGAAATGAAAAGAATCTACTAAGTTGTACATATTTTTAGATTACACAAACCAGGAAAGTATCCACTTCCGGCACTCAACCATCTTCATGGGAAAGCAACTCATTCAGAGAACAGAATTAGCTTATTTCACACAGGACTGTGCTTGGCAATGAAGACCTTTGTTTTCTAAGCAAACTACTTTGGAAATGAAACGAATCTACTAAGATATACATCTTGATAGATTACACAAATCAGTAAAGTATCAACTTGCTGCCCTGAACCATTTTCGTGGGAAAGCAACTCATTCCAAGAACAGAACTAGCTTATTTCAAACAGTACAATGAAGAACTTTGTTTTCTAAGGAAACTATTTTAGAAATGAATCGAATCTACTAAGTTGTACATCTTGATAGATTACACATACCTGGAAAGTACTAACTTGCTACTGTCAACCCTCATTGCAGTAAAGCATCTCATTCTGAAAACAGAACTAGCTTATTTCACACAGTATGGTTTTCGGCAATGAAGATCTTTGTTTTCTAAGCAAACTACTTTAGAAATGAAATGAATCTACTAGTTGTACATCTTGTCAGATTACACAAAGCAGGAAAGTTTGATCTTGCTGCACTCAACCGACTTTGTAGGAACGCATCTCATTCTGCAAACAGAACTACCTTATTTCACAGAGTACAGTGTTCGGCAATGAAGTTCTTTGTTTTCTAAGCAAACTACTTTATAAATGAAAAGAATTTACTAAGTTGTATATATTGTTAGATTACACAAACCAGGAAAGTATCACCTTCCTGCACTCAACCGTCTTCATAGTAACGCAACTTATTCCAAGAAAAAAACTAGCTTAATTCACACTGTACAGTTTTTGGCAATGAAGATCTTTGTTTTCTAAGTAAACTACTTTAGAAATGAAATGAATCTACTAAGTTGTACATCTTGTTAGATTACACAAATCAGGAAAGTATCAGCTTGGGGCACTCAACCGTCTTCATGGGTGTAGCAGACAGCTTCAGGTTCGCTCAGATGAACTTCCAGACCAGGCACAGTTATGGAGGAATGAAGATCTTTGTTTTCTAAGCAAACTAGATTAGACAGGGAAAGTTCCACTAAGGGCAGTACATCCCCTTAGATTACACCAAGCAGAGAAAAAACCAACCAGCCACCACAGCACACAGATCAAAAACTACAGCCAAAGGTCAACAGCACACTTCAGAACAGAACTAGCTTATTTGCATATCTTTACAATGGAATCTCAAATCCACCATTAACACCTTTGACTGGCCCCAGTGACATTGCTTTAGAAATGTGATTGCAGATGCAAACTATGACTGGTAAAACACTGAATAAATTATCAACATTATTGCACTCCTACCACAATGGGAAAGCAACTCATTCCAAGAACAGAACTAGCTTATGTCACACAGTGCAGTGTTCGGAAACGAAGATCTTTGTTTTCTACGCAAACTACTTTAGACATGAAAAGAATCTACTAAGTTGTACATCTTTTTAGATTACACAAACCAGGAAAGTATCAATTTCCCTCACTCAACCATCTTCATTGCAAAGCAACTCATTCCGAGAACAGAACTAGCTTATTTCACAATGTACAGTGTTCGGCAATGAAGATGTTTGTTTTCTCAGCAAACTACTTTAGAAATGGAACGAATCTAGTAAGATGTACACCTTGATAGATTACACAAACCAGTAAAGTATTAACTTGCTGCACTCAACCCTCTTTGTAGTAAATCAATTCATTCCGAAAACAGAACTAGCTTATTTCACACAGTATAGTTTTCAGGATTGAAGATATTTGTTTTCTAAGCAAACTCTTTAGAAATGAAATGAATCTACTAAGTTGTAGATCTTGTCAGATTACACAAACCAGGAAAGTTTGATCTTGGTGCACTCAACCGTCTTCGTAGAAAAGCATCTCATTCCGAGAACAGAACTAGCTTATTTCACACTCTACAATGTTCGGCAATGAAGATCTTTGTTCCTAAGCATCCTACGTTAGTAATGAAACAAATCAACTAAATTGTACATCTTGTTAGATTACATAATCCAGGAAAGTATCAGCTTCCTGCAGTCAACCATCTTCGTAGGAAAGAATTCATTCCGAGAACATAACTAGATAATATCACACAGTACAGTGTTTGGCAATGAAGAACTTTGTTTTCTAAGCAAACTACTTTAAAATTGAAATGAATCTACTAAGTTGTACATCTTCTTAGATTACACAGACCAAGAAAGCATGAACTTGCTGCACTGAACCGTCTTCTTGGGAAAGGAACTCATTCCGAGAACAGAACTAGCTTATATCACACAGTACAGTTTTCGGCAATGAATATCTTTGTTTTCTAATCAAAATACTTTAGAAATGAAACGAATCTGCTATGTTGTACATTTTGTCAGATTACCCAAACCAGGACAGTGTGATCGTGCTGCACTCAACAGTCTTCGGAGGAAAGCAACTCATTCTGAGAACAGAACTAGCTTATTTCACACTGTACAGTGTTCCGCAATGAAGATCATTGTTGTCCAACCAAACTACTTTAGAAATGAAATGAATATACTAAGTTGTACATCTTGTTAGATTACATAAATCAGGAAAGTATCAACTTGCTGCGCTTAACTGTCTTAGTGGGAAAGCAACTCATTCCCCGAGCAGAACTATCTTATTTCACAAAGTACAGTGTTTGGCAATGAAGATCTTTGTTTTCTAAGCAAACTACTTTAGAAATGAAACGAATCTACTAAGTTGTACATCTTGTTAGATTACACATACCTGGAAAGTACCAACTTGCTACACTCAACCGTCTTTGTAGTAAAGCGAATCATTCCAAGAACACAACTAGCTTATTACACACAGTACGGTTTTAGGCAATGAAGATCTTTCTTTTTTTAAGCAAACTACTTTGGAAATGAAAGGAATCTAAAAATTTGTATATCTTGTTATATTACACAATCCAGGAAAGTTTGAACTTGCTGCACTCAGCCGTCTTCGTAGGAGAGAAACTTATTCTGAGAGCCGCACCAGCTTATTTCACATGGCACAGTGTTTGGAAATTGTGGTGGGCGGCGTCTGGGGCCACACCATCCACATTGAAGATGGCGGCTGGCACCTTGCCAAAGGGCATTGAGATCGAGTCTTGTCAGTAAACAGGAAGTTATGGTGAGTGGCTAGGAGGCATATCCTCATTGCATCAATGTATCAGCTTCAGCCAAGTTAGCTTTCTCGCCTACCAACTATGTTATGATTGGTCTCCATAGGGCATATAAGCTGTGCTATTTCCTGTAATAAAGTGTGTGGGTTGTCTCCCTTCCAAGCAAGCAACAAGAGTGGTGAGTGTGTCATTAGTGTCCCGACTGCTCAGCGACATTTGGTGGCCCATACCAGGATCTTCTATCAGCACCAACTTAAGGTAAAAAAGAGGCAAATATCTATGTATAAGACAAGGGTATGAAAAAAGGAAGTATAAGAAGGCTGTTAACAGATATTAATGAAAGGTTTCCTTCGAGGAAATGCAGCGAGAAGGTTCCTTATGAGGGACCATTAGCGAGAAGGTTTCCTTCGAGGAAACGCACCAAGAAGGTTCCTTACAAAGGAACATTAGCGGAAGGTTTCCTTAGAGGAAACGCAGTGAAAAGATTCCTTAAGAGGGAATGATAGCTGGCCAATTAATGTATGTTTGTTCGTGTGATTTATTAGTGTATAAAAGTTAGTTAACCTCATGCAGACTAGCTTAGAGGAGGAGGCTCAATTATTTGTGTTGTCAGTGTGTCTGACAGTGTGTCTATTACACAGGGCAAACGAGAATGAGCCTCTCCCCTTGGGGACCCTACCCATATGGGCCCTAATTCGTTCTTGTTTAAAGTCTCCAAAACCTAGGATTCAGAAGCAGTTAAAAGAAAGGAAAAAAAATTTAGAGGAAGTGAGAGAAGAGCGCTTGAGTAAAACATCTAAAAGAAAAAGTAATTCAGACTCAAAACAAAACAATGAGGAGGAGCCGGAGCTTTCAGGTATAAAAAGAAAAAAAAGGTTTAGACAATTGCATTTAACCCCTAATGCCCCACACCCTCCGGCATATAATCCTACTGAAGGTGTTCTCCGGAGCTGTCAGGGTGTTTGTGCTTGCAATTCACGCCCACAATTTGAACAGTGGAAGGATCTTGATTTTAGATCTGCTTTTCCAGTACTGGAGGACCAAAATCAGCAAAGATATCATCAGGCCGTTGATCTGAAGACAGTGAAACAGCTTAAGAGGGGATAACATTACCGATCCAAATTCAACCTATACACAGGGTTTTCAATTGGGGCCACTGAGCCAATTAGAATAACCTGGAAGCGGCCCATCAACTAGTTAAGGAACAGCTGGAAGCCAATCATATTCGACCATCTACTTCTCCTTTTAACACTCCTGTATTCATTATAAGGAAGAAGTCTGGCAAATGGAGGCTGTTGCATGATTTAAGGACTATTAATGCTAAATTGTAGTAAGACCATCCAGCAGTGTATCAACAGATTAGTGTAGCAGCCACTAAAGCATGGAGAACTCTTTCGGGTACTGGGGATTTACAAGAACAACTGTCTAAGGTTATTTAGGGCAATAATGAACACTATGCAGATTTTGTTGATAGACTTATTCAAACTGCAGGGTGTATTTTTGGAGATGACCTCTCTACAGAGGGCTGAGGGCAAAGCTCATCAGTGTGGAGCATCGTAAAAACGTGGCCTTTTCCTTTACTGCTTTCAAATTCTAGTCTTCTTTCTGCTCTTTTTGCTACTAACTCCACACTAGTGTTACCTATGGTGCCTTTTTCCACTGAACTAGCCTCTTTTGATAATGGCTACTATTTCCTAGCAGGTTCCTTTTAACCATCGACTTTATATCCACACCTATATGTGTAAGACCTCCTTTTGTGTTTCTAGTGAGCAATCAAATTGTTATTAACAACACCCTTGCCTGTCAAGCGAGTTCTTGTTTTCTTTCAGAATGCTGGAATGCAACTCATTCCGAGAACAGAACTAGATTAATTCACACAGTATAGTTTTTGGCTATGAAGATCTTTGTTTTGTAATCAAACTGCTTTATAAATGAAAAGAATCGACTAAGTTGTATATCTTGTTAGATTACACAAACCAGGAAAGTATCAACTTGCTGCACTCAACCGCCTTCATAGTAAAGCAACTCATTCCGAGAAGAAAACTAGGTTATTTCACACTATAGAGTTTTTGGCAATGAAGATATTTGTTTTCTCAGTAAACTACTTTAGAAATGAAATGAGTCTACCAAGTTGTATATCTTGTTAGATTACACAAATCATGAAAGTAGCAACTTGTGGCACTCAACCATCTTCGTGGGAAATCAACTCATTCTGAGAACAGAACTAGCTTATTTCACAAAGTGCAGTGTTCAGAAATGAAGATCTTTGTTTTCTAAGCAAACAACTTTAGACACGAAAAGAATCTACTAAGTTGTACATCTTTTTAGATTACACAAACCAGGAAAGTATCAACTTCCTGCACTCAACCATCTTCACTGCAAAGCAACTCATTCCGAGAACAGAACTAGCTTATTTCACACAGTACAGTATTCGGCAATGAAGATCTTTCTTTTCTAAGCAAACTACTTTAGAAATGGAATGAATCTACTAAGAGGTACATCTTGATAGATTACACAAACCAGGAAAGTATCAACTTCCCACACTCAACCCTCTTCGTAGTAAAGCATCTCATTCCGAGAACAGAACTAGCTTATTTCACACAGTGTAGTTTTCAGCAATGAAGATCTTTGTTTTCTAAGCAAACTATTTTAGAAATGAAACCAGTCTACTAAGTTGTAGATCTTGTCATATTACACAAACCAGGAAAGTTTGATATTGCTGCACTCAACGGTCTTCGTAGAAAAGCATCTCATGCCGAGAACAGAACTAGCTTATTTCACACTGTACAATGTTCGGCAATGAAGATCTTTGTTCCTAAGCAACCTACTTTAGTAATGAAACGAATCAACTAAGCTGTACATCTTGTTAGATTACACAATACAGGAAAGTATCAACTTCCTGCACTCAACCATCTTCCTGGGAAAGAATTCATTCTGAGAACAGAACTAGCTTATTTCACACAGGACAGTGTTCAGCAATGAAGAAATTTGTTTTCTAAGCAAACTACGTTAGAAATCAAACGAATCTACAAAGATGTACATCTTGTTAGATTACACAAACCAGGTAAGTATCAACTTTCTAACTCAACCATCCTCGTGGGTAAGAAACTCATTCTGAGAACAGAAGTAGCTTATTTCACACAGTACAGTGTTCAGAAATGAAGAAATTTGTTTTCTAAGCAAACTACTTTAGAAAACAAACGAATCTACTAAGTTGTATATCTTGTTAGATTACACAAATCAGGAAAGTATCAACTTCCTGCACTCAACCGTCATCATGGGAAAGCAACTCATTCCGAGAACAGAACTAGCTTCGTTCACACAGTACAGTTTTTGGTAATGAAGATCTCTGTTCTCTAATCAAACTACTTTAGAAATGAAATGAATATACTAAGTTGTATATCTTGTAAGATTACACAAACCAGTGAAGGATCAACTTCCTGCACTGAACCCTCTTCGTAGTAAAGCAACTCATTCCTCGAACAGAAGTAGCTTATTTCAAACTATGCAATGTTTGGAAATGAAAATCTTTGTTTTCTAAGCAAACTACTTTAGAAATGAAATGAATCTACTGAGTTGTACATCTTGTTAGACTACACAAACCAGCAAAGTATCAACTTGCTGAACTGAGCCATCTTCGTGCGAAGCAACTCACTCCGAGAACAAAACTAGCTTACTTCACAAGTACAGTGTTCGGCAATGAAGATCTTTGTTTTCTCAGCAACCTACTTTAGAAAAGAAACGAATATACTAAGTTGTACATCTTTTTACATTACACAATCCGGGAAATTATAAACTTCCTGCACTCAACCTTCTTGGTGGAAAGCAACTCATTCCAAGAACGGATGTAGCTTATTTCACACAGTACAGTATTTGGCAATGAAGACCTTTGTTTTCTAAGCAACATACTTTAGAAATGAAACGAATGTACTAGTTGTACATCTTGTTAGATTACACAAACAAGGAAAGTTTGATCTTGCTGCACTCAACCGACTTCGTAGGAACGCATCTCATTCCACAAACAGAACTAGCTTATTTCACACAGTACAGTGTTCGGCAATGAAGATCTTTGTTTTCTAAGGAAACTACCTTATAAATGAAAAGAATTGACTAAATTGTATATCTTGTTAGATTACACAAACCAGGAAAGTATCAACTTACTGCACTCAACCATTTTCGTAGTAAAGCAACTCATTCCGAGAACAAAACCAGCTTATTTCACACTGTACAGTTTTCAGCAATGAAGATCTTTGGTTTCTAAGAAAACTACTTTAGACATGAACATAATCTAGTAAGTTACATCTTTTTAGATTACACAAACCAGGAAAGTATCAACTTCCCGCACTCAACCATCTTCATGGGAAAGCAACTCATTCCGAGAACAGAACTAGCTTATTTCACACAGTACAGTGTTTGGCAATGAAGATTTTTGTTTTCTAGGAAAACTACTTTAGAAATGGAACAAATCTACGAAAATGTACATCTTGATAGATTACACAAACCAGTAAAGTATCAACTTGCTGCACTCAGCCCTCTTCGTAGTAAAGCAACACATTCCGAGAACAGAAGTAGCTTATTTCACACAGTATAGTTTTCAGCAATGAAGATCTTTGTTTTCTAAGCAAACTACTTTAGAAATGAAACGAATCTACTAAGTTGTAGATCTTGTCAGATTACACAAACCAGGATAGTTTGATCTTGCTGCACTCAACCGTCTCTGTAGAAAAGCATCTCATTCTGAAAACAGAACTAGCTTATTTCACACGGTACAATGTTCAGCAATGAAGATCTTTGTTTCCTAAGAAACCTACGTTGGTAAGGAAACGAATCTACTAAGTTGTGCATCTTGTTAGATTACACAAACCAGGACAGTTTGATCTTGCTGCACTCAACCATCTTAGTAGTAAAGCAACTCATTCCTAGAAGAGAAGTAGCTTATTTCACACTCTCCAGTGTTCGGAAATGAGGATCATTTTTTTCTAAGCAAACTACTTTAGAAATGAAACGAAACTACTAAGTTTTACATCATGTTAGATTACACCAACCAGGATAGTATCAACTTCCCGCACTCAACCATCTTCGTGGGAAAGCAACTCATCCCGAGAACAGAACTAGCTTATTTCGCACAGAACAGTTTTCAGAAATGAAGATCTTTGTTTTCTAAGCAAACTACTTTCGAAATGAAACGAATCTACTACGGTGTTCATCTTGTTAGATTACACAATCCAGGAATGTATCAACTTTCTGCACTCAACTTTCTTCGTCGGAAAGGAACTATTTCCAAGAACAGAACTACCTTATTTCACACAGTACAGTGTTCAGCAATGAAGATCTTTGTTTTCTAAGCAAACGACTTTAGAAATGAAACGAATTTACCAAGTAGTACATCTCGTTAGATTACAGAATCCAGGAAAGTATCAACTTCCTGTGTTCAACCGTCTTCGTGGGAAAGCAACTCATTCCGAGAACAGAAGTAGCTTATTGCACACAAAACAGTGTTTGGCAATGAAAAACTTTGTTTTCTAAGCAAACTACTTTAGAAATGAAACTAAGATACTAAGATACACGTTTTCATAGATTACACAATCTAGGAAAGTATCAAATTCCTGCACTCAACCGTCTTCGTGTGAAAGAAACTCATTCCGAGAACAGAACGAGCTTATTTCACACTGTAAAGTGTTCTGCAAGGAAGAACTTTGTTTTCTCATCAAAATACTTTAGAAATGAAACGAATCCACTATGTTGTACATCTTGTTAGGTTACAGAAACCATGAAAGTTTGATCTTGCTGCACTCAACAGTCTTCGTAGGAAAGCAACTCATTCTTAGAATAGAACTAGCTTATTTCACATTGTACAGTGTTTGGAAATGAAGATCTTTGTTTTCTAAGCAAACTACTTTAGAAATTAAATGAATCTACTAAGTTGTATTTCTTTTGAGATTACACCAACCAGAAAAGTATCAACTTGCTCCACTGCACTGTCTTCATTGGAAAGCAACTCATTCTGACAACAGAAATAGCGTAATTCAAAAACTACAGTGTTAGGCTGATCTTTGTTTTCCGCAAAATACCAGCAATGAAAGACGCAACAACACTAAATTGCTTTTCTTTTAGTAGTTTATTCAGGAACCTTGAATAATCTTTTGACTGACTGACTGACTGACTGACCGACCAACTCACTCATTGACTCATTGACTCACTCACTGACTCACTCACTCATTCACTCCCCCATTTATTCATTCATTCACTCATTGACTGCCTGCTTCACTGCCTGCTCCCGGGACAAGCCCGCCCAAAGCTTAAGAAGCCTTTGAACAGCCAACCCTGGTAAGCCACGTGGTGAATGCAGATAAACCACATATGCGTAAGCAAGCTTCACGCCCCAAGCCAAATAAGGACTTGTTTATCCAGGAGAGCACTCTCCATTGGGAAGGAAAGAACAGGAAGCCAGCGCCATCTTTAAAGCGCAGAGTTTGCAGCTCTCTACAGTTCCCCTTTTATGTTTTAAAACAAGCCACAGGTAATGAAAGAGGTCTGATCTCTGATGATGCGTATTTTTGTAACCCTGATGCCTTTTTTTTAGAGGCGGGATCTGGGGCATCAACCCGCATGCAATCAAACATGTTCTTTTTTGGATTTCTAGGGCTAACCCAGAGTGCAGTGCTTAGCCTCGCAACCTGAGCAGGAAGAAGATTCACTTTTAATTGTAGCCAGCCAGACTTAGGGGGACTGTGCAGCCTCTATGGCAGTAAAGGCTTGAATGATCATAGCTGTATCCCGTCATTGTGTGACCCTGATTTTACATAGACACCACAAGCAAACCAAAGAGACCAGTAACAGAAGGCCTGCTAAAGAGCACCTAAACTCGCCCATTCCTTTAGATGATTTATAGCGGAGATCAGCCAAGATGACAATCCAGAGGCAAAGGAGAGGTCCATGCTAAATCAATTCACATTAACTACTGTCAGTCTCAGTTTCTTGTATATCTTTAAATTACACCAATTCTGTAATAGAAAACTAGACAAAAATCTGGATAAATTTGTAGCCCTAGTATAATCCAAGGTCTTTTAACAACATTAGCAAGAAGAGAAACTAAAACAATGTAAAAACTCAACCACCATCAGCAGTCATCAATTTGTATTTTTACAGTCTTTTTTCTCAGGCATCCTCTCCATTGTTTTAATGAAATCAAGTCAGGCCATCTTCCTTCCACCTTCCTTAAGATTGTTAATGCGTTGACAATAGCAGCTTTAGTAACCTAAAACACCTCAGTGTCTCTGTTTTTACCTTGTTTGAGATTTTTCAAACTTAAAATCACAAATCTCAGTCCGATATCTTTAGCCAAGACACATCAGTCCATTACAAATTTAACTTTGATCAAACTTTCTGGGCCTGGATAGTAGATCTTGATATCCCATGCCAGTAGCCCAGTTCAACAAAGTCCTCTGCAGTCTTTCTTTCCCCTTTTTATTGTTTGCCTTTTTCGATTCCTTTTCTCGAAGGCAGTTTCTCACTAACCTCCAGATCGATCTTCCCAATGAAGATCTTTGTTTTGGTCTGCTGCAAAATCAAGATTTTCGCCCAAATTTTTCCATGAAGGGATTGTAAGACTTGTCCAGATTACACCAACCAGGCAATGGCATCACATTCTGGCCAGGAACCTTTCCAGGGTACTCCCCTTTATCTTTAAGTTTTTTGAACGAAGCAGCTCATTCAGAGCCAAAAATTGAGAGAGAGCGCCCATGGCTAATTTTTTGCAAAAATTTTTTAAAACTTTTACTTTTGGTTCAGCAATGAACCCTTTTTGTTCCCTTTTTTAAGAAGAGCAAAATTCTCCGCTTTAGAAATGAAATTCCCACCTTCCTAATTTTTTGCTATACTATTTACCTAGAAGAGCAAAATCCAGTCGAAACCTATGGGAACTTACCAGTGCATTGCCCTGACTGCAGAAAGTTCTGAGTCCCTCTTCGGACTCTTTTTCAACAGTTTATTTAGGAACCTTACTATTGTCCTGACTGCAGAAAGTTCAGTCCCTCTTTGGACTTTCTTTCAACAGTTTATTTAGGAACCTTAGTTTTTTTTTTTTAGATGTTTTACTCTGAAGAACTTTTTCTCATCTCCTCTAAAAACTTTTTTTTTTAATTGAAACTGAATCATTTTCGTTTGCCCTATCTAATATGATTACACAAACCAACACAAATACACCACATGAGGTTAACCAACTTTTATACACTAATAAGACACACGAACAAATAAACATTAATTGGCACAATATCATTCTTAAGAAATCTTCTCATTGTGTTTCCTCTAAGGAAACCTTATTGTAGAAATTTTAACCCTAATACTAGAAGATGTTGCCCATTTTGTTATGGGACCTTATCGTCTCCAGGAAGAACTTGTCTTTACCCTTTTTGTCCACTTATCTGGAACTTACCAGCTAGCTGCCCTGCAACTCATCTGAGAACAGCACTAGCACCATTTCACACAGTACAGTGTTTGGCAAGGAAGAACTATGTTTTCTTTCAAACTAGTTTATTAATGAAACTTGAACAATCTTTTGACTATCTTCTTACTTACAGAAACCAACTCACTCATTGACTCATTGCACTCACTCACTGACTCACTCACAACTCATTCCCCCATTTATTCATTCATTCACTCACTACTGTGTTTCAATGCCTGCTCTTTGTTTTCTCAGCCCAAAGCTTTAGAAATGAAATGAACAGCCAACCCTGTAAGCCATTGTTACAATACAGATAGTCCAGGATGCGGAAGCAACCTAGATCACGGCCCAAGCCAAATAAGGATTTGTTTATCCAGGAAAGCAACTCCATTGGGAAGGCATGAACAGAACTAGCTTATTTTACACAGAACACTAGCTTCGGCATTAGGCAATGAAGATGTTTGTTTTCAAAGCAAACTACTTTAGAAATGAAATGAGTCAACTAGTTGTACATCTTGTTTACATTGCACAAACCAGGAAAGTTTGAACTTCCTGCACTCAACATTCTTTGTGGAAAGCAACTT
Source organism: Orientallactaga sibirica (assembly GCA_036365145.1). Classification (NCBI taxonomy): domain Eukaryota; kingdom Metazoa; phylum Chordata; class Mammalia; order Rodentia; family Dipodidae; genus Orientallactaga; species Orientallactaga sibirica. Next base: position 109,035 of record JAEOAD010000421.1, on the reverse strand, counting down.
TCATTCCAAGAACAGAACTAGCTTATTTCACACTGCACAATGTTTGGCAATGAAGACCTTTGTTTTCTAAGCAAACTACTTTAGAAATGAAACGAATCTACTAAGTTGTACATCTTGTTAGGTTACACAAACCAGGAAAGTATCAACTTGCTGCACTGAAACGTCTTCATGGGAAAGCAACTCATTCTGAAAATAGAACTATCTTATTTCACACAATACAATGTTTGGCAATGAAGATATTTGTTTTCTAAGCAAACTACTTTATAAAATGAAAGAAATCTACTATGTTGTACATCTTCTTAGATTTCACAAACCAGGAAAGTATCACTTGCTCCACTCAAACATCTTATTGGGAAAAACAACTCATTCTGAGAACAGAAATAGCTTATTTCACACAGTACAGTGTTCAGCAATGAAGATCTTTGTTTTCTAAGCAAAATACTTTAGAAATTAAACTAATCTACTAACATGTACATCTTGTTTAGATTACACAAACCAGGAAAGTATGAACTTGCTGCACTCAACCATCTTCGTAGTAATGCAACTCATTCCAAGAACAGAACTAGCTTATTTCTCACAGTACAGTATTCAGTTAAGATCTTTGTTTTCTAAGCAAACTATTTTAGAAATGAAACAAATCTACTAAGTTGTACATCTTGTTAGATTACACAAACCAGGAAAGTATCAATCTTGCTGCACTCAACCATCTTCTTGGGAAAGCAACATATTCCGAGAACAGAACTAGCTTATTTCACAAAGTACAATGTTAGGCAATGAAGATCCTTGTTTTCTAAGAAAAATACTTTAGAAATGAAAAAATCTACTAAGTTGTACATCTTGTTAGATTACACAAACCAGGAAAGTATCAACTTTCTGCACTGAACCGTCTTTGTGGGAAAGCAAATCATTCCAAAAACAGAACTAGCTTATTTCACACAGTACAGTTTTTGGCAATGAAGATCTTTGTTTTTAAGCAAACTACTTTAGAAATGAAACGAATCTACTAAGTTGTACATCTTGTTAGATTCCACAAACCAGGAAAGTTTGATCTTGCTGCACTCAACCGTCTTTGTAGGAAACCAACTCATTCTGACAACAGAACTAGCATATTTCACACTGTACAGTTTTCGAAATGAAGATCATTGTTTTCTAAAGAAACTACTTTAGAAATGAAACGAATCTACTAAGTTGTACATCTTGTTAGATTACACAAACTAGGAAAGTATCAACTTGCTTCACTCAACCTTCTTTGTGGGAAAGCAACTCACTCTGAGAACAGAACTAGCTTATTTTACAAAGTACAGTGTTTGGGCAGTGAAGAGCTTTGTTTTCTAAGGCACCTCCTTTAGAAATTAAACCAATATACTAAGATGTACGTCTTCTTAGATTACATAAACCAGGAAAGTATCAACTTGCTGCACTCAATCGTCTTCGTAGTAAAGCAACTCATTCTGAGAACAAACTAGCTTATTTCACACAGTAAAGTTTTCAGCAATGAAGACCTTTGTTTTCTAAGCAAACTACTTTAGAAATGAAACGAATCTACTAAGTTGTACATCTTGTTAGATTACACAATCGCGGGACGTCTGTTCTTGCTGCACTCAACCATCTTCGTGGGATAGCAACTCATTCTGAGAACAAAAGCAGTACAGTGTTCGGCAATGAAGACTGTTGTTTTCTAAGTAAACTACTTTAGAAATTAAACGAATCTACTAAGATGAACATATTGTCAGGTTACACAAACCAGGAATGTTTGATCTTGCTGCACTCAACAGTCTTCATAGGAAAGCATCTCACTCCGAGAACAGAACTAGCTCATTTCACACTGTACAGTGTTCAGCAATGAAGACCTTTGTTTTCTAAGCAAACTACTGTAGAATTGAAACGAACCTACTAAGTTGTACGTTTTGTTAGACTGCATAAACCAGGCAAGTATCTACTTGCTGCACTCAACCTTCTTCGTGGGAAAGGAACTCATTCCGAGAACAGAACTTCCTTATTTCACAATGTACAGTGCTCGGAAATGAAGATATTTTTTTAAGCAAACTACATTAGAAATGAAACGAATCTACTAAGTTGTACATCTTGTTAGATTACACAAACCAGGAAAGTATCAAATTCCCGCACTCAACCATCTTCATGGGAAAACAACTCATTCCAAAAAAAGAACTAGCTTATTTCACACAGTACAGTGTTCGGCAATGAAGACCTTTGTTTTCTCAGCAAACTTCTTTATAAATGAAACGAATGTACTAAGTTGTACATCTTGTTAGATTACACAAACCAGGACAGTTTGATCTTGCTGCACTCAACAGTCTTCGTAGGAATGCAACATATTCCGAGAAGAGAACTAGCTTATTTCACACTTTACAGTGTTCAGAAATGAAGATCATTGTTTTCTAAGCAAACTACTTTAGAAATAAAATTAATCTAATAAGCTGTACATCGTGTTAGATTACACAATCCATGAAAGTATCAACTTCCTGCACTCAACCATCTTCGTGGGAAAGCAACCCATTCCCAGAACAGAACTGCCTTATTTCACACAGTACAGTGTTCAGTAATGAAGACATTTGTTTTGTAAGCAAACTACTTTAGAAATGAAACAAATCTACTAATTTGTACATCTTGTTAGATTGCACAAAATAGGAAAGTTTAATCTTGGTTCACTCAACCATCTTCGTAGGAAAGCATGTCATACCGAGAATAGAACTAGCTTATTTTACACTGTACCATGTTCGGCAATGAAGATCTTTGTTTTCTAAGCAAACTGCTTTAGAAATGAAACGAATCTACTAAGTTGTACACGTTGTTAGTTTACACAAACCAGGACAGTATCAACTTGCTGCACTCAACATTTTTCGTGGGAAAGGAACTCATTCCGAGAACAGAACTGCCTTATTTCACAAAGTACAGTGTTTGCAAATGAATATCTTTGTTTTCTAAGAAAACTACTTTAGAAATGAAGCGAATCTACTAAGTTATACATCTTGTTAGATTACACAAACCAGGAAAGGTTGATCTTGCTGCGCTCTACCGTCTTCGTAGGAAAGCATGTCATTCCAGAAACAGAACTAGCTTATTTCACACTGTACATTGTTCGGCAATGAAGATATTTCTTTTCTAAGCAACCTACTTTAGATATGAAACGAATCTGCTAAGTTGTACATCTTGTAAGATTACACAAACCAGGAAAGTATCAACTTTCTGCACTGATCCATCTTCGTGGGAAAGCAAATCATTCCTAGAACAGAACTAGCTTATGTCACAAAGTACAGTGTTGGGCAATGAAGATTTTTGTTTTCTTAGCAAAGTACTTTAGAAGTGAAACAAATCTACTAAGTTGTTCATCTTGTCAGATTGCACAATCCAGGAAAGTATCAACTTCTTGCACTCAACCTTCTTCTTGGGAAAGCGGCTCATTCCAAGAACAGAGCTAGTTTATTTCACAGAGTACAGTGTTCACCAATGAATATCATTGTTTTCTATGCAAACTACTTTAGAAATTAAATGAATCTACTAAGATGTACATCTTTTTAGACTACATACACCAGGAAAGTATCAACTTGTGGCACTCAACCATCTTCGTAGTAAAGCAACTCATTCTGAGAACAGAACTAGCTTATTTCACACAGTAGGCTTTTAGGCAATAAAGATCTTTGTTTTCTAAGCAAACTACTTTAGAAATGAAACGAATCTCCTAAGTTGTACATCTTTTTACATTACACAAACCAGGAAAGTTTGATGTTGCTGCACTCAACCATCTTCGTAGGAAAGCATGTCATTCTGAGAAGAGAACTGGCTTATTTCACACTATACAATGTTCGGCAAAGAAGATCTTTGTTTTCTAAGCAAACTACTTTAGAAATGAAAGGAATCTACTAAGTTGTACATCTTGTTATGTTACACATTCCACGAACGTATCACCTTCCTAGAGTCAAACATCTTCATGGGAAAGCAAGTCATTCCGTGAACAGAATTAGCTTATTTCAAACAGTACAGTGGTCGGCAATGAAGACCTTTGTTTTCTAAGCAAACTACCTCAGAAAGGAAACGAATATTCTAACTTGTACATCTTGTTCGTTTACACAAACCAGGAAAGTATCACCTTGCTTCACTGATCTGTCTAATTGGGAAAGCAACTCATTCCAAGAACATAACTAGCTCATTTCACACAGTACAGTTTTCTGGAATGAAGATCTTTGTTTTCTCAGACAACTACTTTAGAAATGAAATGAATCTACTAAGTTGTACATCTTGTTAGATTACACAAACCAGGAAAGTATCAACTTGCTGCACTCCAACGTGTTCACAGTAAAGCAACTCATTCAGGAACAGAACTAGCTTATTTCACACAGTACAGTTTTTGGAAATGAAGATTTTTGTTTTTTAAGCAAACTACTTTAAAAATGAAAGGAATCTACTAAGTTGTACATCTTGTTAGATTACACAAACCAGGAACATGTGATTTGCTGCACTCAACCGTCTTCGTAGGAAAGCAACTCATTCTGAGAACAGACCTAGCTCATTTCACACTGTACAGTGTTCAGGAATGAAGATCTTTGTCTTCTAAGGAAACTACTTTAGAAATGAAAGGAATTTACTAAGTTGTGCATCTTCTTAGATTACACAAAGCAGGAAAGTATGAACTTGGTGCACAAAAACGCCTTTGTAGGATAGCATCTCATTCCGAGAACAGAACTAGCTTATTTCACACTGTACAGTGTTTGGCAATAAAGATCTTTGTTTTCAAAGCAAACTACTTTAAAAATGAAACGAATCTACAAGTTCTACATCTTGTTAGATTACACAAACCAGGAAAGTGTCAACTTCCTGCATTGAACCATCTTCGTGAGAAAGCTACACATTCCAAGAACAGAACTAGCTTATTTCACACTGTACAGTGTTTGGCAATGAAGAACTTTGTTTTCTCAGCAAACTACTTTAGAAATGAAACGAATCTACTAAGTTGTACATCTTGTTAAATTACACAATCCAGGAAAGTATCAACTTCCTGCACTCAACAATATTCGAGGGAAAGCAACTCATTCTGAGAACAGAACTAGATTATTTCACACAGTACAGTGTTTGAAAAGGAAGATAACTGTTTTCTAAGCAAACTACTTTAGAAATGAAACGAATCTGTAAAGTAGTACATCTTGTGAGATTACACAAGCCAGGAAAGTATTAACTTCCTGGACTCAACCATCTTCATGGGAAAGCAACACGTTCTGAGAACATTACTAGCTTTTTTCACACAGTACAGTGTTCAGAAATGAAGACCTTTATTTTCTCAGCAAACTACTTTAGAAATAAAACGAATCTACTAAGTTTTACATCTTGTTAGATTACACAAACCAGGAAAGTATCAACTTGCTACACTCAACCGTCTTCGTGGGAAAGCAACTCATTCTGAGAACAGAACTGGCTTGTTTCACACAGTGCAGTGTTTGGTAATGAAGATCTTTGTTTTCTAGGCAAACTATTTTAGAAATGAAACATATCTACTAAGTTGTATATCTTGTTAGATTACACAAACCAGGAAAGTATCAACTTACTGCACTCAACCGTCTTCGTAGTAAAGCAACTCATTCCGACAGCAGAACTAGCTTATTTCACACAGTACAGTTGTCGGCCATGAAATCTATACTTTCTAAGCAAACATCTTTAGAAATAATAAGAATCTACTAAGTTGAACATCTTGTTAGATTACACAAACCAGGAAAGTTTGAACTTGCTGCACTCAAACTTCTTCGTGGGAAAGCAACTCATTCTGAGAATAGAACTAGCTTGTTTCACACAGTATACTGTTCAGCAACTAAGACATTTGTTTTCTAAGCAAACTACCTTAGAAATGAAATGAATCTACTAAGTTGTACATCTTGTTAGATTACACAAAACAGGAAAGTTTGATCTTGCTGCAGTCAACCTTCATTGTAGGAAAGCATCTCATTCTGAGAACAGACCTAGCTTATTTCACACTGTACAATGTTTGGGAATGAAGATCTTTGTTTTTTAAGCAAACTACTTTAGAAATGAAATGAATCTACTAAGTTGTATATCTTGTGAGATTACGCAAACCAGGAAAGTATCAACTTGCACTCAACTTTCTTTGAAGGAAAGCAAGTCATTCCCAGAACTGTACTAGCTTATTTCACACAGTGCAGTGTTCGGCATTGAAGACCTTTGTTTTCTAAGCAAAGTACTTTAGAATGAAACGAATCCACTAAGTTGTACATCGTGTTAGGTTATACAATCCAGGATAGTTTCAACTTCATGCACTCAACCTTCTTGTAGGAAAGCAATTCATTCTGAGAACAGAACTAGCTTATTACACACAGTACAGTTTTCGGCAATGAAGATCTTTATTATCTAACAAACTATTTTGGAAATGAAACGAATCTACTAAGTTGTACATCTTGTTATATTACACAAACCAGGGAAGTATCAATTTCCCACACTCAACCTTCTTCTTGGAAAAGCAACTCATTCCAAGAAAAGATCTAGCTTATTTCACACAGTACACTGTTTGGCAATGAAGATCTTTCTTTTCTCAGCAATCTACTTCAGAAATGACACGAATCTACTAAGGTGTCCATCTTGTTAGATTACACAAGCCAGGAAAGTTTGATCTTGCTGCACTCAACCTTCTTCGTGTGAAACCAACTCATTCCAAGAACAGAACTAGCTTATTTCACACAGTACATTTTTCGGCAATGAAGTTCTTTTTTTTTCTAAGCAAACTACTTTAGAAATGAAATGAGTGTACTAAGTTGTACATCTTGTTAGATTACAGAAAACAGGAAAGTTTGATCTTGCTGCACTCAACCGTCTTACTAGGAATGCAACTCATTCAGACAACAGCACTAGCATATTTCACACTGTACAGTGTTCGGCAATGAAGATCATTTTTTTCTAAGCAAACTACTTTAGAAATGAAACGAATCTATTAAGTTGTACATCTTGTTGGATTTCACAAACCAGGAAAGTATCAACCTGCTGCACTCAACCGTCTTCATGGGAGAGCAACTCATTCTGAGAACAGAACTACCTTATTTCACACTGTACCGTGTTCTGGAATGAACATCTTTGTTTTCTAAGCAAACTACTTTAGAATGAAATGAATCTACTAAGTTGTACATCTTGTTAGATTACACAAACCAGGAAGTATTAACTGGTTGCACTCAACCGTCTTCGTGGGAAAGCAACTGATACTGAGAACAGAACTAGCTTATTTCACACAGTACAGTGTTCGGCAATGCAGACCTTTGTTTTCTAAGCAAACTACTTTAGAAATGAAACGAATCTATTTAGTTGTACGTCTTTTGAGATTACACAAACCAGAAAAGTTTAAACTTGGTGCACTCAACCGTATTCGTAGTAAAGCAACTCATTCCTAGTACAGAACTAGGTTATTTGACACTGTACATTGTTTGGCCATGAAGATCTTTGTTTTTTTGAGCAAACTACTTTAGAAATGAAACGAATCTACTAAGTTGTACATCTTGTTAGATTTCACAAACCAGGAAAGTATCAACTTACTGCACACAACCGTCTTCATGGGAGAGCAACTCATTCTGAGAACAGAACTAGCTAATTTCACACAGTACAGTGATCGGAAATGAAGACCTTTTGTGTTCTTAGAAAAGTACTTTAGATATGAAACGAATCTACTAAGTTGGAGAGCTTGTTACATTACACAAACAAGGAAAGTATCAACTTCCTGCACTCAACATTCTTCGTATAAAAGCAACTCACTCCAAGAACAGAACCAGCTTATTACACAGAGTACAGTGTTCGGCAAAGAAGATCTTTGTTTTCTAAGAAAAATACTTTGGAAATGAAACGAATCTATTACTTTGTACATCTTGTTAGATTACACAAACGAGGAAAGTATCAACTTGCTGCAATCAACCGTCTTCGTGGGAAACCAACTCATTCCCAGAACAGAATTACCTTATTTCACACTGTGCAGTGTTCGGCAATGAAGATCTTTGTTTTCTAAGCAAACTATTTTAGAAATGAAACATATCTACTAAGTTGTTCATCTTGTTAGATTACACACACCAGGAATGTATCAGCTTGCTGCACTCAATCGTCTTCGAAGGAAATTAAAATCATTTCCAGAAGAGTACCAGCTTATTTCACACAGTGCACTATTAGGCAATGAAGATCTTTGTTTTCTCAGCAAACTACCTTAGAAATGAAACATATCTACTATGTTGTACATCTTATTAGATTACACAAACCAGGAAAGTATCAACTTGCTGCACTCAACCTTGTTCGTGGAAAAGCAACTCATTAGAAGAACAGAACTAGCTTATTTCACACAGTACAGTGTTCGTAAATGAAGACCTTTGTTTTCTAAGCAAACTGCTTTAGAAATGAAACAAATCTACTAAGTTGTACATCTTGTTAAATTACACAATCCAGGAAAGTTTCAACTTGCTGCACTCAACCGTCTTTGAAGGAAAGTAATTCATTCTGAGAACAGAACTAGCTTATTTCACACACTACAGTTTTCAGCAATGAAGATCGTTGTTTCCTAAGCAAACTACTTTAGAAATGAAATGAATCGACTAACTTGTATATCTCGTTAGATTGCACAAACCAGGAAAGTTTCAACTTGCTTCATTCAACCTTGTTCATGGAAAAGCAACTCATTAGAAGAACAGAACTAGCTTATTTCACACAGTACAGTGTTCGTAAATGAAGACCTTTGTTTTCTAAGCAAACTGCTTTAGAAATGAAACAAATCTACTAAGTTGTACATCTTGTTAGATTACACAATCCAGGAAAGTATCAACTTGCTGCATTCAACCGTCTTTGTGGGAAAATAATTCATTCCGAGAACAGAACTAGCTTATTTCACACAGTACAGTTTTCGGCAATGAAGATCTTTGTTTTCTAAGCAAACTACTTTAGAAATGAAACGAATCTAATAAGTTGTACTTTTTGTTAGATTACACAAACCAGGAAAGTTTCAACTTGCTTCACTGTATCGTCTTCATGGGAAAGCAACTCATTCTGAGAACAGAACTAGCTTATTTCACAAAGTGTAGTGTTCAGCAATGAAGATCTTTGTTTTCTCAAAAAACTATTTTAGAAATGAAAAGAATCTAATACGTTGTACATCTTGATAGATTACACAATGCAGGGAAGTATCAACTTCCTGCACTGAACCTTCTTTATGGGAAAGCACCTCATTCCAAGAACAGAACTAGCTTTTTTCACACAGTACAGTGTTCGGCAATGAAGCCCTTTGTTTTCTAAGAAAATTACTTTGGAAATAAAACAAATCAACTAAGTTGTAGATCTTGTTAGATCAAACAAACCAGGAAAGTTTGATCTTGGTACACTCAACCGTCTTCATAGGAAAGCATGTCATTCCGAGAACAGCACTAGCTTATTTCACACTGTACAGTTTTCTGCAATGAATATCTTTGTTTTTAAGCAAACGACTTTACTAATGAAACGAATCTACGAAGTTGTACATCTTGTTGGATTACACAAACCAGGAAAGTATCAACTTCCTGCACTCAACCATCTTCGTGGGAAAGCAACACATTCTGAGAGCAAAACTAGCTTATTTCACACTGTACAATGTTCTGCAATATAGATATTTGTTTTCTAAGCAAACGACTTTAGAAATGAAACAAATCTACTAAGTTGTACATCTTCTTAGATTACACAAACCAGGAACGTTTGATCTTGCTGCATTCAACCGTCTGCTTAGGAAGGCCACTCATTCTGAAAACAAAGCTAGCTTATTTCACACAGTAAAGTGTTCAGAAATGAAGACCTTTGTTTTCTAAGCAAACTACTTTAGAAAAGAAACGAATCTACTATGTTGTGCATCTTGTTAGATTAAACAAACCAGGAAAGTACCAACTTGCTACACTCAACCATCTTCGTAGTAAAGCAACTCATTCCAAGAACAGAACTAGCTTATTACACACAGTACAGTTTTCGGCAATGAAGATCTTTCTTTTATTAATCAAACTACTTTATAAATGAAACGAATCTGCTAATTTGTACATCTTGTTAGATTATACATACCTGGAAAGAACTAACTTTCTACACTCAACCGTCATTGCAGTAAAGCAACTCATTGCGAGAAGTACATTATTAAACACAGTACAGTTTTCGTCAATGAAGACATTTGTTTTCTAAGCAAACTACTTTGGAAATGAAACCAATCTACTAAGTTGTATATCTTGTTAGATTACACAAACCAGGAAAGTATCAACTTGCTGCACACAACAGTCTTCGTAGGAAAGCACACCATTCTGAGAACAGAACTAGCTTATTTCACACTGTACAGTGTTCGGTAATGAAGACCTTTGTTTTCTAAGCAAACTACTATATAAATGAAACGAATCTACTAAGTTGTACAACTTGTTAGATTAAACAAACCAGGAAAGTATCAACTGGCTGCACTGAAACGTCTTCATGGGAAAGCAACTCATTCTGAGAATAGATCTAGCTTATTTCACACAATACAATGTTCGGCAATGAAGATCATTGTTTTCTATGCAAACTACTTTAGAAATTAAACGAATCTACTAAGATGTACATCTTGTTAGACTACATACACCAGAAGTATCAACTTGTGGCACTCAACCGTCTTCGTAGTAAAGCAACTCATTCCGAGAACAGAACTAGCTTATTTCACACTGTACAGTGTTGGGCAATGAAGATCTTTCCTTTTATGCAAACTACTTTAGAAATGAGAAGAATCTACTAAGTCGTACATGTCTTTAGATTACACAAACCAGGAAAGTAACAACTTGCTGCACTCAACTGTCCTCGTGGGAAAGCAACTCATTCTGAGAACCGAGCTAGCTTATTACACACGGTACAGTGTTCAGCAATGAAGACCTTTGTTTTCTAAGCAAACTGCTTTAGATATTAAAAGAATCTACTAAGGTGTTCATCTTTTTAGTTTATACAAACCAGGAAAGTTTCAACTTCCCGCACTCAACCATCTTCATGGGAAAGCAACTCATTCCGAGAACAGAACTAGCTTTTTTTCACACAGTGCAGTGTTTGGCAATGAAGACCTTTGTTTTCTAAGCAAACTACTTTAGAAATAAAACGAATCTACTAAGATGTACATCTTGATAGATTACACAAATCAGTAAAGTATCAACTTGCTGCACTCAACCGTCTTCGTGGCAAAGCAACTTATTCTGGAACAAAACTAGCTTCTTTCACACAGTACAGTGTTCAGCAATGAAGAACTTTGTTTTCTCACCAAACTACGTTAGAAATGAAACGAATTGACTATCTTGTACATCTTGTTAGATTACCCCAACCAGGAACATTTGATCTTGCACTCAACAGTCTGTGTCGGAAAGCAACTCATTCTGAGAACAGAACTAGTTAATTTCACACTGTAAAGTGTTCGGCAATGACGATCATTGTTTCTAAGTAAATTACTTTAGAAATGAAATGGATGTACCAAGTTGTACATCCTTTTTGATTACACAAACCTGGAAAGTATCAACTTTCTGCACTCAACTATCCTCGTGGGAAAACAACTCATTCTGAGAACAGAACTGGCTTGTTTCACACAGTGCAGTGTTTGGCAATGAAGATCTTTGTTTTCTAAGCAAACTACTTTAGAAATGAAACGAATCTACTAATTTGTACATCTTGTTAGATTACACAATCCAGGAAAGTATCAACTTCCTCACTCAACCATTTTCTAGGTACAGCAACTCATTCGGAGAACAGAACTAACTTATTTCACACAGTACAGTGTTTGGCAATGAAGAACTTTGTTTTCTAAGCAAGCTACTGTAAAAATAAAATGAGAGTACTAATTTGTTATTCTTTTTAGATTACACAAACCAGGAAAGTATCAACTTGCTTCACAACCGTCTTCGTGGGAAAGCAACTCATTCCGACAACAGAACTAGCTTATTTCACACTATACAGTGTTCTGCAATGAAGATCTTTGTTTTCTATGCAAAGTACTTTAGATATGAAAAAAATCTACTAAGTTGTACATCTTTTTAGATTACGCAAACCAGGAAAGTGTCAACTTGCTGCACTAAACCGTCTTCATGGGAAAGCAACTCATTCCGAAAACAGTACTAGCTTATTTCACATGGTACACTGTTTGGCAATGAAGACCTTTATTTTCTAAGCAAACTACTTTAGAAATGAAAAGAATCTACTAAGTTGTACATCTTTTTAGATTACACAAACCAGGAAAGTATCAACTTACCACACTCAACCATCTTCATGGGAAAGCAACTCATTCCGTGAACAGAACTAGCTTATTTCACACATTACAGTTGTTGGCAATGAAGACCTTTGTGTTCTAACCAAACTACTTTAGAAATGAAACGAATCTACAAAGATGTACATCTTGATAGATTACACAAATCAGTAAACTATCAACTTCCTGCACTAAACAGTCTTCGTAGTAAAGCAACTCATTCCGAGAATAGAACAAGCTTGTTTCACACAGTATAGTTTTTGGCAAAGAAGATCTTTGTTTTCTAAGCAAACTACTTTAGAAATGAAGCGAATCTACTAAGTTGTACATCTTGTCAGATTACAAAAAAACAGGAAAATTTTATCTTGCTGCACTCAACCGTCTTCGTGGGTAAGCAACTCATTCTGAGAACAGAACTACCTTATTTCACATTGTATAGTGTTCGGCCATGAAGATCTTTGTTTTCTATGGAAACTGTTTCAGTAATGAAATGGATATACTAAGTTGTACATCGTGTTAGATTACACAAACCGAGAAAGTATCAACTTGCTGCCCTGAACCGTCTTCGTGGGAAAGCAACTCATTCCAAGAACAGAACTAGCTTATTTCCCAAAGTACAGTGTTCGGAAAAAGATCTTTTTTTTCTCAGCAAACTACTTTAGAAAAGAAATGAATCTACTAAGTTGTACATCTTGTTAGATTACATAAACCAGGAAAGTATAAACTTCCTGCACTCAACCTTCTTTGTGGGAAACCAACTTATTCCAAGAATAGAACTAGCTTATTTCATACAGTACAGTGTTCGGCAATGAAGAACTTTGTTTTCTAAGCAAACGACATTAGAAATGAAATGATTCTACTAAGTTGTACATGTTGTTAGATTACACATACCTGGAAAGTACTAACTTGCTACACTCAACCATCATTGCAGTAAATCAAGTCATTCTGAGAACAGACGTAGCTTATTACACACAGTACAGTTTATGGCAATGAAGATCTTTCTTTTTTTTAAGCAAACTACTTTGGAAATGAAACGAATCTACTAAGTTAGATTACACAAACCAGGATACTTTTTTTATCTTGCTGCACTCAACCGTCTTCGTAGGAAAGCATGTCATTCCGAGAACAGAACTAGCTTATTACACAGTATAGTGTTTGGCAATGAAGACTTTTCCTTTCTGAGCAAACTACATTAGTAATGAAACGAATTGAGTAAGTTGTACATCTTGTTAGATTACCCAATACAAGAAAGTTTCAACTTGCTGCATTCAACCGTCTTCATAGGAAAGCAACTCATTCTGAGAACCAATCCAGCTTATTTCACATGATACAGTATTCGGAAATGAAGACCTTTGTTTTCTAAGCAAACTACTTTAGAAATGAAACGAATCTACTAAGTTGTACATCTTTTTAGACTAAACAAACTAGGAAAGTATCAACTTGCTGCACTCAACCGTCACCATAGTACAGCAACGCATTCCGAGAACAGAACTACCTTATTTCCCACAGTACACTTTTTGGCAATGAAGATCTTTGTTTTTTAACCAAACTACTTGAGAAATGAAATGAATCCACTACGTTGTACGTCTTCTTAGATTACACAAACCAGGAAAGTATCAACTTGCAGCACTCAACCATCTTCATAGAAAAGCAAGTCATTCCGAGAACAGAACTAGCTTATTTCACACAGTACAGTATTAGACAATGAAGATCTTTGTTTTTAAGCAAACTACCTTAGAAATGAAACTAATCTACTAATTTGTACGTCTTGTTAGATTACACAAGCCAGGAAAGTTTGATCTTGCTGCTCTCAACCACCTTCATGTAGGAAAGCATGCAATTCTGAGAACAGAACTAGCTTATTTCACACTGTACAATGTTTGGCAATGAAGATCTTTGTTTTCTAAGCAAACTACTTTAGAAAAGAAACGAATCTACTGAGTTGTACATCTTGTTAGATTACACAAACCAGGAAAGTATGAACTTGCTGCACCGTACCGTATTCGTGGGAAAGCAACTCATTCTGAGAACAGAAGAAGCTTATTTCACAAAGTGTAGTGTTCGGCAATGAAGATCTTTGTTTTCTCAACAAACTATTTTAGAAATGAGACGAAACTACTACATTGTACATCTCTTTAGATTACACAATTCAGGAAATTATCAACTTCCTGAACTCAACCTTCTTCTTGGGAAACCAACTCATTCCAAGAACAGAACTAGCTTATTTCACACAGTACAGTGTTCGGTAATGAAAAGCTTTGTTTTCTAAGCAAACTACTTTAGAAATAAAACTAATCTACTAAGTTGTAAATCTTGTTAGATTACACAAACCAGGAAAGTTTGATCTTGCTTCACTCAACTGTCTTTGTAGGAAAGCATCTCAGTCCGTGAACAGAACCACCTTATTTCACACAGTACAGTGTTCAGTAATGAAGAACTTTGTTTTCTTAGCAAACTACTTTAAAAACGAAACGAATCTACAAAGTTGAACATCTTGTTAGATTACCCAAACCAGGAAAGTATCAACTTGAAGCACTCAACAGTCTTCATACTAAACCAACTCATTCCGAGAATAGAACTAGCTTATTTCACACAGTATAGTTTTCGGCAATGAAGTTCTTTGTTTTCTCAGCAAACTTCTTTAGAAATGAAACGAATGTACTACGTTAGACATCTTGTTAGCTTACACAATCCAGGAAAGTATCAACTTCCTGCAGGCAACCTTCTTTGTGGGAAAGCAACTCCTTCCAAGAACAGAAATAGCTTATTTCACACAGTACAGTGTTCAGCAATGAAGAACTTTGTTTTCCAAGGAAACTATTTAAAAATGAAACCAATCTACTAAGTTGTACATCTTGTTAGTTTACACATACCTGGAAGGTACTAACTTGCTACACTCAACCATCATCGCAGTAAAGCAACTCATGCCGAGAACAGAAGTAGCTTATTACACACAGTACAGTTTTCGGCAATGAAGATCTTTCTTTTTTAAAGCAAACTACTTTGGAAATGAAACAAATCTAATAAGTTGTATATCTTGTTAGATTACAAAAACCAGGAAAGTATCAACTTCCCGCAATCAACCATCTTCATGGGAAAGCAACTCATTCCAAGAACAGAACTAGCTTATTTCACACAGTACAGTGTTCGGCAATGAATACCTAAGCAAACTACTTTAGAAATGAAACGAATCTACTAAGATGTACATCTTGATAGATTACATAAATCAGTAAAGTATCAACTTGCTGCACTCAACAGTCTTCGTAGGAAAGCAACTCATTCCAAGAACCGAACCAGCTAATTTACTCAGTACATGCAGTGTGCAGAAATGACGATCTTTGTTTTCTAAGTAAACTACATTAGAAATCAAAAGAATCTACTAAGTTGTACATCTTTTTATATTACACAATCAAGGAAAGTATCAACTTCCTGCACTCAACATTCTTCGTGGGAAAGCAACTCATTCCAAGAACCTATTTAGCTTATTTCAAACAGTACTGTATTCAGCAATGAAGACCTTTGTTTTCTAAGCAAAATACTTTAGAAATGAAATGAATCTACTAGTTGTACATCTTGTTAGATTACACAAACCAAGATAGTTTGATCTTGCTGCACTCAACCGACTTCGTAGGAAAGCATCTCATTCCGCAAACATAACTAGCTTATTTCACACAGTACAGTGTTCGGCAATGAAGATCTTTGTTTTCTAAGCAAACTAATTTATAAATGAAAAGAATTGACTATGTTGTATATCTTGTTAGATTACACAAACAAGGAAAGTATCAATTTGATGCACTCAACTGTCTTCGTAGTAAAGTAACTCATTCCGAGAACAAAACTAGCCTATTTCACACTGTCCAGTTTTCGGCAATGAAGATCTTTGTTTTCTAAGTAAACTACTTTAGAAATGAAATGAATCTACAAAGTTGTACATCTTGTTAGATTACAGAAGTCAGGAAAGTATCAACTTTTGGCACTCAACCGTCTTCGTGGGAAAAGATCTCATTCTGAGAATAGAACTAGCTTATTTCACAAAATGCAGTGTTCAGAAATGAATATCTTTGTTTTCTAAGGAAACTACTTTAGAAATGAAACAATCTACTAAGTTGTACATCTTGTTAGATTACACAAACCAGGAAAGTAAACTTGCAACTCATTCTGAGAAAAAGAACTCATTCCTAGAACAGAACTCTTATTTCACACTGTACAGTGTTAGGCAATGAAGATCTTTGTTTTCTAAGTAAACTACTTTAGAAATGAAAGGAATTTGCTAAGTTGTACATCTTGTTAGATTACACAAAGGAGGAAAGTATGAACTTGCTGCACTCAACCGTCTTTGTGGGAAAGCAAATCATTCCGAGAACAGAGGTAGCTTATTTCACACTGTACAGTGTTCGGTAATGAAGACCTTTGTTTTCTAAGCAAACCACTTTATAAATGAAACGAATCTACCAAGTTGTACTTCTTGTTAGATTACACACACCAGGAAAGTATCAACTTGCTGCACTAAACCGTCTTCATAGTAAAGCAAATCATTCCTAGAACAGAACTAGCTTATTTCACACAGTACAGTTCTCGAGAATGAAGAGATTTGTTTTCTAAGAAACTACTTTATAAATGAAACGAATCTACCAAGTTGTACATCTTGGCAGATTACACAAACCAGGAAAGTTTGATCTTGCTGCACTCAAACGTCTTTGTAGGAAATCAACTCATTCCCAGAACAGAACTAGCTTATTTCAAACTGTACAGTGTTCGGAAATGAAGATTTTTGTTTTCTCAACAAACTACTTTAGAAATGAAGTGAATCTACTAAGTTGTACATCTTGTTAGAGTACACAATTCAGGAAAGTATCACCTTCCTGCACTCAACCATCTTCATGGGAAAGCAACTCATTCTGAGAGCATAACTAGCTTATTTCACACAGTACAGTGTTCAGCAATGCAGACCTTAATTTTCTAAGCAAACTACTTTAGAAATAAAATGAATCTACTAAGTTGTACATCTTGTTAGATTACACAAACCAGGAAAGTTTGATCTTGCTGCCCTCAACCTTCCTTGTGTTAAAGCAACTCATTCTGAGAATAGAACTAGCTTATTTCACACAGTACAGCGTTCGGCAAATAAGAAATTTGTTTTCTAAGCAAACTACTTTAGAAATGAAATGAATCTACTAAGTTTGTACATCTCATTAGATTACACATTCCAGGAAAGTTTCAACTTGCTGCACTCAACCGTCTTCGTGGGAAAGCAACTCATTCCAAGAACAGAACTAGCTTATTTCGCAAAGTACAGTGTTCAGGAATGAAGACCTTTGATTTCTAAGCAAAATACTTTAGAAATGAAACGAATCTACTAAGTTGAACATGTTGTTAGATTACGCAAAGCAGGAACCTGATGCACTCAACCGTCTTCGTCAGAAAGCATCTCATTCCTTGAAGAGAACTAGCTTATTTATCACAGTACAGTGTTCGGCAATGAAGATCTTGGTTTTCTAAGCAAACGACTTTAGAAATGAAGCGAATCTGCTAAGTTTTACATCTTGTTAGATTACACAAACCAGGTAAGTTTGACTTTTTCGTACTCAGCCGTCTTCGTAGTAAAGCAACTCCTTCCGAGAACAGAACTAGCATATTTCACACAGTACAATTTTTTCCATGAAGACCTTTTTTTCTAAGCAAACTACTTTAGAAATCAAACGAATCTACTAAGTTGTACATCTTGTTAGATTACACAACCCAGGAAAGTATCAACTTGCTGCACTCAACCATCTTCGTAGGAAAGCAACTCATTCCGAGAACACAACTAGCTTATTTCACACAGTACAATGTTCGGAAATGAAGATCTTTGTTTTTAAGGAAACTACTTTACAAATGAAACGAATCTACTAAGTTATATATCTTGTTAGATTACACAAACCACTAAAGTATCAACATGCTGCACTCAACCCTCTTAGTAGGAAAGCATCTCATTCCAATAACAGAACTAGCTTATTTCAAACAGTACAGTGCTCAGCAATGAAGATCTTTGTTTTCTAAGCAAACTACTTTAGAAATGAATCGAACCTACTAATTTTTACATCTTGTTAGATTACACAGACCAGGAAAGTTTGAACTTTTCGAACTCAATCATCTTCGTGGGAAAGCAACTAATTCTGAGAACAGAACTGGCTTATTTCACACAGTGCAGTGTTCCGAAATGAAGATCTTTGTTTTCTAGGCAAACTACATTAGAAATGAAACATATCTACTAAGTTGTATATCTTGTTAGATTACACAAAGCAGAAAACTATCAACTTCCTGCAGTCAACAGTCTTCGTAGGAAAGCTACTCATTCTGAGAACAGAACTAGCTTATTTCACACAGAAGATCTTTGTTTTCTAAGCACACTATCTTAGAAATGAAACGAATCTACTAAGTTGTACATGTTGTCAGATTACACAATCCAGGGAAGTTTCAACTTGCTGCACCCAACCGTCTTCGTAGGAAAGCACCTCATTCCGAGAACAAAACTAGCTTATTTCACACAGTACAGTGTTCGGTAATGAATATCTTTGTTTTCTAAGCACACTATTTTAGAAATGAAACATAGCTACTAAATTATACATCCTGTTAGATTACAGAAACCAGGAAAGTATCAACTTGCTGCATTCAACCGTCTTCATAGGAACGCATCTCATTCCGCGAACAGAACTAGTTTATTTCACACAGTACACTCTTCGCCAATGAAGATCTTTGTTTTCTAAGAAAACTACTTTAGAAATGAAAGGAATCTACTGAGTTGTACATGTTGTAAGATTACACAAAACAAGGAAAGTATCAACTTGCTGCACTCAACCTTCTTCGTGGGAAAGCAACTCATTCCAAGAACAGCACTAGCTTATTTCACACAGTAGAGTTTTTGGCAATGAAGACCCTTGTTTTCTAAGCAAACTACTTTAGAAATAAAACGAATCTACTATGTTATACATCTTGTTAGATTACACAATCCAGGAAAGTTTCAACTTGATGCACTCAAACGTATTCGTAGGAAAGCAACTCATTCCGAGAACAGAACTAGCGTATCTCAAACAGTACAGTTTTCAGCAATGAAGATCTTTGTTTTTTAAGCAAACTACTTTGGAAATGAAACGAATCTACTAAGTTGTATATCTTTTTAGATTACACAAACCAGGAAACATTCACCTTGCTGCACTCAACGATCTTTGTAGGAAAACAACTCATTCCGATTACAGAACTAGCTTACTTCACACAGTACAGTGTTCAGCAATGAAGATATTTGTTTTCTAAGCAAACTACTTTAGAAATGAAATGAATCTACCAAGTTGTACATAATGTTAGATTATCCAAAGCAGGAAAGTATCAACTTTTGCACTCAATCGTCTTCTTGGAATGCAACTCATTCTGAAAACAGAACTAGCTTATTTGAAACAGTACAGTGTTCAGTAATGAAGACCTTTGTTTTCTAAGCAAACTATGTTACAAAGGAAACGAATCTACTAAGTTGTACATCTTGTTAGATTACAGAAACCAGGAAAGTATCAACTTGGTGCACTCAACCGTCTTCGTAGTAAAGCAACTCATTCCGAGAACAGAACTAGCGTATTTCACACAGTACAGTCTTCGGCAATGAAGATCTTTGTTTTTTTAGCAAACTACTTTAGAAATGAAAAGAATCTACCAAGTTGTATGTCTTTTTAGATTACACAAACCAGAAAAGTTTGATCTTGCTGCATTCAACCATCTTTGTGGGAAAGCAACTCATTCCGATTACAGAATTAGCTCATTTCACACAGTACAGTTTTCAGTGATGAAGATCTTTGTTTTCTATGCAAACTACTTTAGATTTCAAACGAATCTACTAAGTTGTACATCTTATTAGATTACACAAACCAGGAAAATTTCATCTTGCTACACTCAACTGTCGTCGTGGAAAGCAACTCATTTTGAGAACAAAACTAGCTTATTTCACAAAGTACAGTGTTTGGCAATGAAGACGTTTGATTTCCAAACAAACTACTTTAGAAATGAAACGAATCTACTAAGTTGTACATCTTTTTAGATTACACAAACCAGGAAAGTATCAACTTCACGCACTCAACCATCTTCATTGCAAAGCAACTCATTTTGAGAACAGAACTAGCTTATTTCACACAGTACAGTTTTCGACAATGAAGATCTTTGTTTTCTAAGCAAACTACTTTAGAAATGAAATGAATCTACTAAGATTGTACATCTTGTTAGATTACAAAAACCAGTAAAGTATCAACTTGCTGCACTCAACCCTCTTTGTAGTAAAGCAACTCATTCTGAGAACAGAACTAGCTTATTTCACACAGTACAATGTTCGGCAATGAAGATCTTTGTTTTCTAAAGCAAACTACTTTAGAAATGAAACGAATCTACTAAGTTGTACATCTTGTTAGATTACACAATCAAGAAAAGTATCAACTTCCTGCACTCAACCATCTTCGTTGTAAAGCAACTCATTCCAAGAACAGAACTAGCTTATTTCACACTGTACAATGTTTGGAAATGAAGATCTTTGTTTTCTAAGCAAACTACTTTAGAAATGAAATGAATCTACTAAGTTGTACATCTTGTTAGATTACACAAACCAGCAACGTATCAACTTGCTGCACTCAACCGTCTTCATGGGAAAGCAACTCATTCCGAGAACAAAACTAGCTTATTTCACAAAGTACAGTGTTCGGCAATGAAGATCTTTGTTTTCTAAGCAAACTACTTTAGAAAAGAAAATGAATCTACTAAGTTGTACATCTTGTTAGATTACACAAACCAGGAAAGTATCAAATTCCTGCACTCAACCTTCTTAGAGGGAAAGCAACTCATTCCAAGAACAGAACTAGCTTATTTCACACAGTACAGTGTTTGGCAATGAAGATCTTTGTTTTCTAAGCAAACTACTTTAGAAATGAAATGAATCTACTAAGATGTACATCTTGTTAGATTACACAAACCAGTAAAGTATCAACTTGGTGCACTCAACCCTCTTCGTAGTAAAGCAACTCATTCCGAGAACAGAACTAGCTTATTTCACACAGTATAGTTTTTGGCAATGAAGATCTTTGTTTTCTAAAGCAAACTACTTTAGAAATGAAACGAATCAACTAAGTTGTACATCTTGTTAGATTACACAAACAAGGAAATTTTGAACTCTTGCTGCACTCAACCATCTTCGTAGAAAAGTCTCATTCTGAGAACAGAACTAGCTTATTTCACACAGTACAGTGTTCAGCAATGAAGATCTTTGTTTTCTAAGCAAACTACTTTAGAAATGAAACGAATCAACTAAGTTGTACATCTTGTTAGATTACACAAACCAGGAAAGTATCAACTTGCTGCACTCAACCATCTTCGTGGGAAAGCAACTCATTCCGAGAACAGAACTAGCTTATTTCACACAGTACAGTGTTCGGCAATGAAGATCTTTGTTTTCTAAGCAAACTACTTTAGAAATGAAACGAATCTACTAAGTTGTACATCTTGTTAGATTACACAAACCAGGAAAGTATCAACTTGCTGCACTCAACAGTCTTTTTAGTAAAGCAACTCATTCAGAACAGAACTAGCTTATTTCACACAGTACAGTTTTTGGCAATGAAGATCTTTGTTTTCTCAACAAACTACTTTAGAAATGAAACAAATCTACTAAGTTGTACATCTTGTTAGATTACACAAACCAGGAAAGTTTGAACTTGCTGCACTCAACCGTCTTCATAGGAAAGCAACTCATTCCGAGAACAGAACTAGCTTATTTCACACTGTACAATGTTCAGCAATGAAGATCTTTGTTTTCTAACAAAACTACTTTAGAAATGAAACGAATCTACTAAGTTGTACATCTTGTTAGAATACACAAACCAGGAAAGTTCAACTTGCTGCACTCAACAGTCTTAGTAGGGAAAGCAACTCATTCCGAGAATAGAACTAGCTTATTTCACACAGTACAGTTTTCAGCAATGAAGATCTTTGTTTTCTAAGCAAACTACTTTAGAAATGAAACGAATCTACTAAGTTGTACATCTTGTTAGATTACACAAAACAGGAAAGTTTGAACTTGCTGCACTCAACCATCTTTGTGGGAAAGCAACTCATTCCGAGAACAGAACTAGCTTATTTCACACAGTACAGTGTTTGGCAATGAAGATCTTTGTTTTCTAAGCAAACTACTTTAGAAATGAAATGAATCTACTAAGTTGTACATCTTGTTAGATTAAACAAACCAGGAAAGTTTCAACTTGCTGCACTCAACCATCTTCATGGGAAAGCAAATCATTCCGAGAACAGAACTAGCTTATTTCACAAAGTACAGTGTTTGGAAATGAAGATCTTTGTTTTCTAAGCAAACTACTTTAGAAATGAAATGAATCTACTAAGTTGTACATCTTGTTAGATTACACAAACCAGGAAAGTATCCACTTCCTGCATTCAACCTTCTTTGTGGGAAAGCAACTCATTCCAATAACAGAACTAGCTTATTTTACACAGTACAGTGGTCTCTTGTTATGAAGAACTTTGTTTTCTAAAAGCAAACTACTTTAGAAATGAAATGTATCTACTAAGTTGTACATCTTCTTAGATTACACATGTTACCTGGAAAGTATCAACTTGCTGCACTCAACCTTCTTCGTAGTAAAGCAACTCATTCCGAGAACAGAACTAGCTTATTTCACAGTACAGTGTTTGTTCGGCAATGAAGATCTTTGTTTTCTAAGAAAACTACTTTATAAATGAAATGAATCTACTAAGTTGTACATCTTGTTAGATTACACAAACCAGGAAAGTATCAACTTGCTGCACTCAACCATCTTCGTAGGAAATCAACTCATTCTGAGAACAGAACTAGCTTATTTCACAAAGTACAGTGTTCAGCAATGAAGATCTTTGTTTTCTAAGCAAACTACTTTAGAAATGAAACGAATCTACTAAATTGTACATCTTGTTAGATTACACAATACAGGAAAGTATCAACTTCTGCACTCAACCACCTTCTTGGGAAAGCAACTCATTCCGAGAACAGAACTAGCTTATTTCACACAGTACAGTGTTCGGCAATGAAGATCTTTGTTTTCTAAGCAAACTACTTTAGAAATGAAATGAATCTACTAAGTTGTACATCTTGTTAGATTACACAAACCAGGAAAGTATCAACTTCCTGCAGTCAACCGTCTTTTTGGGAAAGCAACTCATTCCAAGAACAGAACTAGCTTATTTCACACAGTACAGTGGTCTCAAATGAAGAACTTTGTTTTCTAAGCAAACTACTTTAGAAATGAAACGAATCTACTAAGTTGTACATCTTGTTAGATTACACAAACCTGGAAAGTTTCAACTTGCTGCACTCAACCTTCTTCATAGTAAAGCAACTCATTCTGAGAAGAGAACTAGCTTATTTCACACAGTACAGTGTTTGGCAATGAAGATCTTTGTTTTCTAAGAAAACTACTTTAGAAATGAAACAAATCTACTAAGTTGTACATCTTGTTAGATTACACAAACCAGGAAAGTATCAACTTGCTGCACTCAACCGTCTTCATAGGAAATCAACTCATTCCAAGAACAGAACTAGATTATTTCACACAGTACAGTATTTGCAATGAAGACCTTTGTTTTTTTCTAAACAAACTACTTTAGAAATGAAACGAATCTACTAAGTTGTACATCTTGTTAGATTACACAAACCAGGAAAGTATCAACTTGCTGCACTCAACCATCTTCGTGGGAAAGCAACTCATTCCAAGAACAGAACTAGCTTATTTCACACAGTACAATGTTTGGCAATGAAGATCTTTGTTTTCTAAGCAAACTACTTTAGAAATGAAACGAATCTACTAAGTTGTACATCTTGTTAGATTACACAAACCAGGAAAGTATCAAATTGCTGCACTCAACCGTCTTAGTGGGAAAGCAACTCATTCTGAGAACAGAACTAGCTTATTTCACAAAGTACAGTGTTTGGCAAAAGAAGATCTTTGTTTTTAAGCAAACTACTTTAGAAATGAAATGAATCTACTAAGTTGTACATCTTGTTAGATTACACAAACCAGGAAAGTATCAAATTGCTGCACTCAACCTTCTTTGTAGGAAAACAACTCATTCCCAGAACAGAACTAGCTTATTTCACACAGTACAGTGTTCAGCAATGAAGATATTTGTTTTCTAAGCAAACTACTTTTAGAAATGAAACAAATCTACTAAGTTGTACATCTTGTTTAGATTACACAAACAGGAAAGTATCAACTTGCTGCACTCAACCGTCTTCTTGGAAAGCAACTCATTCTGAGAACAGAACTAGCTTATTTCACACAGTACAGTGTTTGGCAAAGAAGACCTTTGTTTTCTAAGCAAACTACTTTATAAATGAAACGAATCTACTAAGTTGTACATCTTGTTAGATTACACAAACCAGGAAAGTATCAACTTGGTGCACTCAACCATCTTCGTGGGAAAGCAACTCATTCCGAGAACAGAACTAGCTTATTTCACACAGTACAGTGTTCGGCAATGAAGATCTTTGTTTTTAAGCAAACTACTTTAGAAATGAAAAGAATCTACTAAGTTGTACATCTTTTTAGATTACACAAACCAGAAAAGTTTGATCTTGCTGCATTCAACCATCTTTGTGGGAAAGCAACTCATTCCGAGAACAGAATTAGCTTATTTCACACAGTACAGTTTTTCAGTGATGAAGATCTTTGTTTTCTAAGCAAACTACTTTAGAAATGAAACGAATCTACTAAGTTGTACATCTTGTTAGATTACACAAACCAGGAAAATTATCATCTTGCTGCACTCAACTGTCTTTGTGGAAAGCAACTCATTTTGAGAACAGAACTAGCTTATTTCACACAGTACAGTGTTTGGCAATGAAGATCTTTGTTTTCTAACAAACTACTTTAGAAATGAAACGAATCTACTAAGTTGTACATCTTTTTAGATTACACAAACCAGGAAAGTATCAACTTCACTGCACTCAACCATCTTCATTGCAAAAAGCAACTCATTCCAAGAACAGAACTAGCTTATTTCACACAGTGCAGTTTTCAGCAATGAAGATCTTTGTTTTCTAAGCAAACTACTTTAGAAATGAATGAATCTACTAAGATGTACATCTTGTTAGATTACAAAAACCAGTAAAGTATCAACTTGCTGCACTCAACCCTCTTTGTAGTAAAAGCAACTCATTCTGAGAACAGAACTAGCTTATTTCACACTGTACAATGTTCGGCAATGAAGATCTTTGTTTTCTAAGAAAACTACTTTAGAAATGAAACGAATCTACTAAGTTGTATATCTTGTTAGATTACACATACCAGGATAGTACCAACTTGCTACACTCAACAGTCTTCGTAGTAAAGCATCTCATTCCGAGAACAGAACTAGCTTATTTCACACTGTACCTTTTTCAGCAATGAAGATCTTTGTTTTCTAAGCAAACTACTTTAGAAATGAAATGAATCTACTAAGTTGTACATCTTGTTAGATTACACAAACCAGAAAAATAACAACTTGCTGAACTGAACCATCTTCATGGGAAAGCAACTCATTCCGAGAACAAAACTAGCTTATTTCACAAAGTACAGTGTTTGGCAATGAAGATCTTTGTTTTCTCAGCAAACTACTTTAGAAATGAAACGAATCTACTAAGTTGTACATCTTTTACATTACACAATCCAGCAAAGTATCAAATTCCTGCACTCAACCTTCTTAGAGGGAAAGCAACTCATTCCAAGAACAGAACTAGCTTATTTCACACAGTACAGTGTTTGGCAATGAAGATCTTTGTTTTCTAAGCAAACTACTTTAGAAATGAAATGAATCTACTAAGATGTACATCTTGTTAGATTACACAAACCAGGAAAGTATCAACTTGCTGCATTCAACCCTCTTCGTAGTAAAGCAACTCATTCCGAGAACAGAACTAGCTTATTTCACACAGTATAGTTTTTGGCAATGAAGATATTTGTTTTCTAAGCAAACTACTTTAGAAATGAAACGAATCAACTAAGTTGTAGATATTGTCATATTACACAAACAAGGAAATTTTGATCTTGCTGCACTCAACCATCTTCGTAGAAAAGTCTCATTCTGAGAACAGAACTAGCTTATTTCATAGAGTACAGTGTTCAGCAATGAAAATCTTTGTTTCCTAAACAAACTACTTTAGTAATGAAACGAATCAACTAAGTTGTACATCTTGTTAGATTACACAAACCAGGAAAGTATCAATTTCCTGCACTCAACCATCTTCGTGGGAAAGCATTCATTCCGAGAACAGAACTAGATAATTTCACACAGTCCAGTGTTCGGCAATGAAGATCTTTGTTTTCTAAGCAAACTACTTTAGAAATGAAACGAATCTACTAAGTTGTACATCTTTTAGATTACACAAAACCAGGAAAGTATCAACTTCCTGCACTCAACAGTCTTTTTAGTAAAGCAACTCATTCAGAGAACAGAACTAGCTTATTTCACACAGTACAGTTTTTGGCAATGAAGATCTTTGTTTTCTAAACAAACTACTTTAGAAATGAAACAAATCTACTAAGTTGTACATCTTGTTAGATTACCCAAACCAGGAAAGTTTGAACTTGCTGCACTCAACCGTCTTCAGTGGGAAAGCATCTCATTCCGAGAACAGAACTAGCTTATTTCACACAGTACAGTGTTTGGCAATGAAGAACTTTCTTTTCTAACAAACTGCTTTAGAAATGAAACGAATCTACTAAGTTGTACATCTTGTTAGATTACACAAACCAGGAAAGTTCAACTTGCTGCACTCAACAGTCTTAGTAGTAAAGCAACTCATTCCGAGAATAGAACTAGCTTATTTCACACAGTACAGTTTTTGGCAATGAAGATCTTTGTTTTCTAAGCAAACTACTTTAGAAATGAAACGAATCTACTAAGTTGTACATCTTGTCAGAATACACAAAACAGGAAAGTTTGATATTGCTGCACTCAACCATCTTCGTAGAAAAGCAACTCATTCCGAGAACAGAACTAGCTTATTTCACACAGTACAGTGTTTGGCAATGAAGATCTTTGTTTTCTAAGCAACCTACTTTAGAAATGAAATGAATCTACTAAGTTGTACATCTTGTTAGATTAACAAACCAGGAAAGTTTCAAATTGCTGCACTCAACCATCTTCGTAGGAAAGCAAATCATTCCGAGAACAGAACTAGCTTATTTCACAAAGTACAGTGTTTGGAAACGAAGATCTTTGTTTTCTAAGCAAACTACGTTAGAAATGAAATGAATCTACTAAGTTGTACATCTTGTTAGATTACACAAACCAGGAAAGTATCAACTTCCTGCACTCAACCTTCTTTGTGGGAAAGCAACTCATTCCAATAACAGAACTAGCTTATTTACACAGTACAGTGGTCTCAAATGAAGAACTTTGTTTTCTAAGCAAACTACTTTAGAAATGAAATGTATCTACTAAGTTGTACATCTTCTTAGATTACACATACCTGTAAAGCACCAACTTGCTACACTCAACCTTCTTCGTAGTAAAGCAACTCATTCCGAGAACAGAACTAGCTAATTACACAGTACAGTGTTTGGCAATGAAGACATTTGTTTTCTAAGAAAACTACTTTATAAATGAAATGATTCTACTAAATTGTACATCTTGTTAGATTACACAAACCAGGAAAGTATCAACTTGCTGCACTCACCATCTTCGTGGGAAATCAACTCATTCTGAGAACAGAACTAGCTTATTTCACAAAGTACAGTGTACAGCAAAGAAGATCTTTGTTTTCTAAGCAAACTACTTTAGAAATGAAACGAATCTACTAAATTGTACATCTTGTTACATTACACAATACAGGAAAGTATCAACGTCCTGCACTCAACCACCTTCTTGGGAACGCAACTCATTCCGAGAACATAACTAGGTTATTTCCCAGTGTACTATGTTCGGCAATGAAGATCTTTGTTTTCTCAGCAAACTATGTTAGAAATGAAATGAATCTACTAAGTTGTACATCTTGTTAGCTTACACAATCCAGGAAAGTATCCACTTCCTGCAGTCAACCTTTTTTGTGGGAAAGCAACACATTCCAAGAACAAAACTAGCTTATTTCACACAGTACAGTGGTCTCAAATGAAGAACTTTGTTTTCTAAGCAAACTACTTTAGAAATAAAACGCATGTACTAAGTTGTACATCTTCTTAGATTACACATACCTGGAAAGTAGCAACTTGCTACACTCAACCTTCTTTGTAGTAAAGCAACTCATTCTGAGAAGAGAACTAGCTATTTACACAGTACAGTGTTTGGCAATGAAGACATTTTCTTTCTAAGAAAACTACTTTATAAATGAAACAAATCTACTAAGTTGTACATCTTGTTAGGTTACACAAACCAGGAAAGTATCAACTTGTTTCACTCACTGTCTTCGTGAAAAATCAACTTATTCCAAGAACAGAACTAGATAATTTCACAAAGTACAGTATGCAGCAATGAAGACCTTTGTTTTTAAAGCAAACTGCTCTAGAAATGAAACGAATCTACTAAGTTGTACATCTTGTTAGATTACACAATCCAGGAAAGTATCAATGACCTGCACTCAACCATCTTCGTGGGAAAGCAACTCATTCCGAGAACAGAACTAGCTTATTTCACAGTGTACAATGTTAGGCAATGAAGATCTTTGTTTTCTAAGCAAACTACTTTATTTATGAAACGAATCTACTAAGTTGTACATCTTGTTAGGTTAAACAAACCAGGAAAGTATCAAATTGCTTCACTGAACCGTCTTAGTGGGAAAGCAACTCATTCTGAGTACAGAACTAGCTTATTTAACAAAGTACAGTGTTTGGAAAAGAAGATCTTTTTTTCTCAGCAAACTACATTAGAAATGAAATGAATCTACTAAGTTGTACATCTTGTTAGCTTACACAATCCAGGAAAGTATCAAATTCCTGCAGTCAACCTTCTTTGTAGGAAAGCAACTCATTCCAAGAACAGAACTAGCTTATTTCACACAGTACAGTGGTCTCAAATGAAGAACTTTGTTTTCTAAGTCAACTCTATTAGAAATGAAACGAATCTACTAAGTTGTACATCTTCTTAGATTACACATACTTGGAAAGTACCAACTTGCTACACTCAACCGTCTTCGTAGTAAAGCAACTCATTCTGAGAACAGAACTAGCTAATTACACAGTATAGTGTTTGGCAAAGAAGACCTTTGTTTTCTAAGCAAACTACTTTATAAATAAAACGAATCTACTAAGTTGTACATCTTGTTAGATTACACAATCCAGGAAAGTATCAACTTCATGCACTCAACCATCTTCGTGGGAAAGCAACTCATTCCGAGAAGAAAAGTAGCTTATTTCACAGTGTACAATGTTCGGCAATGAAGATCTTTGTTTTCTAAGCAAACTACTTTAGAAATGAAACAGAAGTAACTTATTTCACACAGTACAGTTTTCAGCAATGAAGATCTTTGTTTTATAACCAAACTACTTCAGAAATGAAACGAATCTACTAAGTGGTACATCTTGGTAGATTACACAATCCAGCACAGTTTGATCTTGCTGCAGGCAACCGTCTTTATAGGAATGCAACTCATTCCTAGAATAGAACTAGGTTATTTCACACTGTACAGTGTTTGGAAATGAAGATCATTTTTTTCTAAGCAAAGTACTTTAGAAATGAAACGAATCAACTAAGTTGTACGTCTTGTTTGATTACACAATCCCAGAAAGTATCAACTTCCACACTCAACCATCTTCATGGGAAAGCAATCATTCTGAGAACAGAACTAGCTTATTTCACACAGTACAGTGTTTGGCAAAGAAGACGTTTGTTTTCTAAGCAAACTACTTTAGAAATTAAACGAATCTACTGAGATGTACATCTTGTTAGATTACACAAACCAGGAAAGTATCAACTTGCTGCACTCAACTGTCTTCATGTGAGCAACTGATTCCGAGAACAGAACTAACTTATTTCACACTGTGCAGTGTTCGGCAATGAAGATCTTTGTTTTCTAAGCAAACTAGTTTAGAAATGAAATGAATCTACGAATTTGTACATCTTGTTAGATTACACAAACCAGAAAAGTATCAACTTCCTGCACTCAACCTTCTTCGTGGGAAAGCAACTCATTCCAAGAACAGAACTGGCTTATTTCACACTGTACAATATTAGGCACTGAAGACCTTTGTTTTCTAATCAAACTACTTTATAAATGATACGAATTTATTAAGTTGTACATCTTGTTAGATTACACAAAGCAGGAAAGTATCAACTTGCTGCACTCAACCATCTTCGTGGGAAATCAACTCATTCCGAGAACAGAACGATCTTATTTCACAAAGTATAATGTACGGCAATGAAGATCTTTGTTTTCTAACCAAACTACTTTAGAAAGAAACGAATCACTAAGCTGCACATGGTGTTAGATTACACAATCCAGGAAAGGATCAACTTCCTGCACTCCACCATCTTCATGAGAAAGCAACTAATTCTGAGAATAGAACTAGCTTATTTCACACTGTACAATGTTCTACAATGAAGATCTTTTCTTTCTAAGCAATCTACTTTAGAAATGAAACGATTCTACTAAGTTGTACATCTTTTCAGATTACACAACCCAGGAAAGTTTGATCTTGGTGCACTCAACCGTCTTCGTAGTATAGAAACGCATACCGAGAACAGAACTAGCTTATTTCACACAGTACAGTTTTTGGCAATGAAGGTCTTTGTTTTCTAAGCAAACTATTTTAGAAATGAAACGAATCGGGACTTCCCGTCAAGATGGCGTCAGCCTAACCTCACCTCACCTTACAGGGAAGTAAAACCAAGATATTTAAACTTTTAAAAGATTTCTTAAAAGGTTTGCTGGCCCCTGCATCCAGCTAGTGGGAGGGGGTGGATGAAAAAATAGGGAATTCACTGATTCCCATACTCTAGGATAGGGACCACCTTATGCCGCATACTCTGCTGGTCCAAGTGACCGCAGGCATTCCGCCATTAGCTGCTAGTACCTGGAGCGACCTGACCCGGGACTGCTGCATTCCCTCCTGCTCGTCCAAGTGACCGGCGGAAGTCTGCATTGGCTGCTAGTGCCAGGCGCGGCCCGATCTGGGGAAAGTAGTTGCTAGTGCCTGGCCCGACCTGACCTGGGACTGCTGTGGACCCTGCTGCTGGTCCGAGTGACCAGCAGTAGTCCGCATTAGCGGCACATCCTGATCCATGGCCATTATCTGCTAGCGCCCGGTGCGACCTGACACAGGACCGCTGTGGGCCCTGCCGCTGGTCCGAGTGACTGGTGGAAGTAGGCATTAGCTGCTAGTGCCCGGCGTCACATGACCCGGGACCACCGCAGACACTGCTGGTCCAAGTGACCAGCGGAAGTCCACCATTAGCTGGTAGCGCCTGGCACGGCTTGATCTGGGACTTCGGGGTACCCTGCCGGTCCCATTGACCAGCGGAAGCTGCCATTGTCCGCTCAGACACCTCCCTCACTGGCCACATCCCCATCACTGGCCAGGTGCCCCCTAGTCTTCCTGAGCCCTATCAGCAGTCACATACCATCACTCCCATCTCACAGGGCAGAGCAGGGACCCAGGGAGGTAGGCCAGTGCTGCGGCCCTACCCTGCCTCAGCTCAACTAGGATGATTGTGGTCCCCATCCCTCCCACCTACATAAAAAACACAGGCCAACAGGCCAGTATCACCCACCCCAGCCTACCAGAACTCCAGGGACCACTGCCCTGACAATTACCACTGCACCCCACCCCACCCGAGGAGAGCAGGCTAACATTCCATACACAAGGTACCTGAATCATTGCGATGGGCAAACTACAGCAAAAAAGGAAAAGCATGAAAAAACCAGACACAAATAAATCCACCTAGACTATCCAGTCCTATAATGGATGTTTCAAATCAAAGGATAGAAGAGACAATAGATTCAGAACCCCAAAATGAAGTGACAAGCTATGCAACCCTGGCCAAGCAAATACCACAACTCACAGAAACTCAACAAAGGGCCAACAATTGTATGAATGTTATCCTTGCTAGATTGGACCTTGTAGAAAAGAACCTGGAAGGGCTCCAAAGACAGTTAAATGAACTGAAGCAGAATGAAAAAAGAGAGGTCCTCAATTACCAGCTGGCTAAGTTCAATGAAGACATAAAGAAATGCAGGGATGAACTCCAAGAAGCATTAAGAAAATCAGAAAATGACACAAAAAGGAAACTATACATAAAAAAACCGTAGAAAATATGAACCAAAGTGAACAGGCCCAGAGCTCCATAGAAGCCCTTAAGAACAGAGTAAGTCAGGTGGAAGATAGAAACTCAGAACTGGAAGACAGAACAGAAGAAACAGTCCATGAGTCCAAAAATTTCAACAAGTTCAAAAACTTCTGTAAACAGAACATGAGGGAAATGTGGGACACCCTTAAGCGCCCAAACACCAGGATCATGGGAATACCAGAGGGGGAAGAAACATAGACCAAAGGAATGGAAAGCCTATTCAACAAAATAATTGAAGAAAACTTTCCTGCTCTCTTAAAAGAAAACTCCATCCAATTACAAGAAGCTAGTTGAACTCCAAACAGACTGGACCAAAGAAGAAATTCTCCAAGACACATTATCTTTAAGACTCTAAACATCAAGCACAAAGAGAAAATCCTAAAAGCATCCAGGGAAAAACAACACATTACATATAAAAGGAACCCCATCAAAATTACCCCAGACTTCTCAATGGAAACCCTAAAAGCCAGAAGGGCCTGGAATTCAACACTGCAAGCTCTAAGAACCCATGTTCTCCAGCCCCAACTACTCTACCCAGGAAAGAATCTCTCATAACAGATGGTGAAAGAAAAACCTTCCATGATAAAACTCATGTTTACAAGTATATGAACACAAAGCCAAACCTACATAAAGTACTTCAGGGAATTCTCCACACAGAAGAAACAAATAACCAACTTCAAGAGCCCTCAAGAAATATTCCACATTAACCAACCATACAAACAAAAAAACCCACAAAGACCACAACCCACCACAATATGGCAGGTATTAAATCAAACCTCAAAATTATATCTCTGAATATTAATGGCCTTAATTCACCCATCAAAAGACATAAGCTAACAGGGTGGATCAGAAAAATGGACCCCTCAATCTGCTCTCTTCCAGAAACCCACCTCACCACTAAAGACAGACACCTCCTCAGGGTGAAAGGGTGGAAAATGATTTTCCAAGCAAACACAAATAAGAAAAAAGCAGGTGTACCTATGCTTATATCTGATAAAATAGACTTCAAACCAAAGGTAACTAAAAAAGACAAAGAAGGCCACTTCTTACTTACCAAGGGAACAATCCAACAAGAAGATATCACAGTCATCAATATTTATGCACCAAACACAGGTGCACCACAATTCATAAAGCAAAATCTACTTGGCAACAAAACAGAAATAAACACCAATACCATTATAGTCTGGGACTTTAATGCTCCATTATCAACAATGGATAGATCATCCAAACAGAAAATTAATAGGGAAGTAAGAGAGCTCAATAACACCATAGAACAACTAGACCTAACAGACATATACAGAATATTCCACCCAAAATCTACAGACTACACATTCTTCTCAGCAGCCCATGGAACCTTCTCTAAAATAGATCATGTACTGGGCCATAAAGCCTGCCTGCATATTTTCAAGAAAATTGATGTAATTTCCTGTATGATATCAGACCACAATGCAGTAATGCTAGAAATCAACAACAAAAACTGCACCAGGAATTCTTCTTCCTACTGGAAATTGAACAACACACTTTTAAACAACAAATGGGTTGTGGATGAAATAAAGAATGAAATTGCAAAATTTCTAGAATTCAATGACAACAAGAACACATCATACCAACACTTATGGTACACAATGAAGGCAGTCCTTAGAGGAAAAATCATAGCACTAAATGTGTTCATAACAAAAACAGAGAGATCCCAAGCCAATAACGTATCCATCCATCTAAAGGCTTTGGAAAAGCTAGACGAAGCCAACCCAAAAAGCTCCAGAGAGAAAGAAATAATTAAGATAAGAGCAGAAATTAATGAATTGGAAACTAAGAGGACAATTAAGAAAATTGATGAAACAAAGAGCTGGTTCTTTCAAAAAATTAACAAGACTGATACACCCCTGGCCAATTTGATCAAGCGGAAAAAAGAAACACTTCAAATCAACAAAATTAGAAAGGAAAAAGGAGAGATCACAACAGACATGAGTGAAATAGGAAGAGTCATTAGGACTTACTTCAAAAACCTCTACTCCATAAAAAAGGAGAATATGGAAGAAATGGATGAATTCCTAGACACATATCCCCTACCAAAGCTAAGCCCAGAGCAGATTAATTTCCTAAAGAGACCCATCACACTCTTCGAGATTGAAGAAGTAATAAAAAACCTCCCCCAAAAGAGGAGTCCTGGACCAGACGGTTTCTTAGCGGAATTCAACCAAACATTCATGGAAGAACTGAAACCAATTCTACTCAAACTGTGCCCCACAATTGGAGAACAGGGTGAGATCCCCAACTCCTTTTATGAAGCTAATATCACCCTAATTCCAAAACCAGGCAGAGAAGCCGCAAGAAAGGAAAATTATAGGCCCATTTCTCTGATGAACATAGATGCAAAGATCCTGAACAAAATTCTTGCAAACCGAATTCAACAGTACATCAAAAGCATTATCCACCTTGTTCAGGTAGGCTTCATCCCTGGGACACAGGGATGGTTCAACATATGGAAATCTATCAATGTAATACACCACATTAACAAACTAAAACACAAAAACCACATGATCATTTTGATAGATGCAGAGAAGGCCTTTGACAAAATACAACATCACTTCATGATCAAAACACTGGAGAGAATAGGCATAGACGAAACAAATCTACTAAGATGTACATCTTGATAGATTACACAAGTTAGTAAAGCATCAATTTGCTGCACTCAACAGTCTTCGTAATAAAGCACCTCATTCCGAGAATAGAACAATCTTATTTCACACAGTATAGTTTTTGGCAATGAAGATCTTTGTTTTCTAAGGAAACTACTTTAGAAATGGAAAGGATCTACTAAGTTGTACCTCTTTTAGATTACACAAACCAGGAAATTGTCAACTTCCCCCACTGAACAATCTTCATAGGAAAGCAACTCATTCCGAGAACAGAACTAGCTTATTTCACACAGTGCAGTTTTCGTCAATGAAGACCATTGTTTTCTAAGTAAAGTGCTTTAGAAATGAAAAAAATCTACTAATATGTACAACTTGATAGATTACACAAACCAGTAAATTATCAACTTGCTGCACTCAACCGTCTTCTTAGGAAGCCAACTCATTCCCAGAACAGAAGTAGCTTATTTGACACAGTATAGTTTTTGGCAATGAAGATCTTTGTTTCTTAAGCAACTGACATTAGAAATGAAACGAATCTACTAAGTTGTACATCTTGTCAGATTACACAAACCAGAAAGTTTGATCTTGCTGCACTCAACAGTCTTCGTAGGAAAGCAACTCATTCCGAGAACAGAAATATCTTATTTCACACTGTACAGTGTTCGGCAATGAAGGTCTTTGTTTTCTATGCCAACTACTTTACAAATGAAACGAATCTACTACGTTGTACATCTTATTACACAAACCAGGAAAGTATCAACTTGCTGCACACAACCGTACTTGTTGGAAAGCAACTAATTCCCAGAAAGAACTATCTTATTTCACTAAGTACAGTGTTCGGCAATGAAGATCTTTGTTTTCTAAGCAAACAACTTTAGAAATGAAAACAATCTACCAAGTTTTATATCTTGTTAGATCACACAATCCAGGAAAGTATTCACTTGCTGCACTCAACCGTCTTCGTGGGAAAGCAACTCATTCTGACAACAGAACTAGTCTATTTCACACAGTACAGTTTTCAGCAATGAAGATCTTTGGTTTCTATTCAAACTACTTTAGAAATGAAACGAATCTTCTAAGTTGTACATCATGTTAGATTACACAAACCAGAAAGTTTGATCTTGCTGCACTCAACAGTCTTCGTAGGAAAGCAACTCATTCCGAGAACAGAAATAGCTTATTTCACACTGTACAGTGTTCGGCAATGAAGATCTTTGTTTTCTAAGCAAAATACTTTAGAAATGAAACGAATCTACTAGTTGTACATCTTGTTAGATTACACAAACCAGGCAAGTTTGATAATGCTGCACTGTACTGACTTCGTAGGAACACATCTCATTCCGCAAACACAACTAGCTTATTTCACACAGTCCAGTGTTCGGGAATGAAGATCTTTGTTTTCTAATTAAACTACTTTACAAATGAAATGAACCTACTAACTTGTACATCTTGTTAGATTACACAAACCAGGAAAGTATCAACTTACTGCACTCACCCGTCTTCATGGGAAAGCAACTCATTACAAGAAAAGAACTAGGTTATGTCACACTGTACAATGTTTGGCAATGAAAATCTTTTCTTTCTAAGAAAACTACTTTGGAAATGAAATGAATCTACTAAGTTGTACATCTTGTTGGATTACACAAACCAGGAAAGTGTCAACTTGCTGCACTGAACCGTCTCCCTTAGGAAAGCAACTCATTCCGAGAACAGAACTAGCTTATTTCAAAAAGTACAGTGATCAGAAGAGAAGACCCTTTTTTTCCCAGCAAAGTACTTTAGAAATGAAATGAATCTACTAATTGCATATCTTGTTTGCTTAAAAAATCCAGGAAAGTATCAACCTTCTTTGTGGGAAAGCAACTCATTCCAAGAACAGAATTAGCTTATTTCACACAGTATAGTGTTCGGCAATTAAGACCTTTGTTTTCTAAGCAAACAACTATAGAAATGAAAAGAATCTACTAAGTTGTACATCTTATTCGATTACACCTACCTGGATATTACCAACAAACCAGGAAAGTATCAATTTCCCGCACTCAACCATCTTCATAGGAAAGCAACTCATTCTGAGAAGAAAACTAGCTTATTTCAAACAGTACAGTGTTCTTGCAATGAAGACCTTTGTTTTCTAAGCAAACAACTTTAGAAATGAAACGAATCTACTAAGATGTACATCTTAATAGATTACACAAACCAGTAAAGAATCAACTTGTTGCACTCAACCGGCTTTGTAGTAAAGCAACTCATTCCGAGAAGAGAACTTGCTAATTTCACACAGTACAGTGTTCGTCATTGAAGAACTTTGTTTGCTAATTAAACTAGTTTAGAAATGAAATGAATCTACTAATTTGTACAACTTGTTAAATTACACAAACCAGGAAAGTATCAACTTGCTGCACTCAACCGTCTTAATGACAAAGGAACTCATTCAGAGAACACAACTAGCTTGTTTCACAAACTACAGTGTTTGAAAATGAAGGCCTTTGTTTTCTAAGCAAACTACTTCAGAAATGAAACGAATCTACTAAGCTGTACATCTTCTTAGATTACACAAACCAGGAAAGAATCCACTTGCTGTACTCAACTGTCTTCGTGGGAAAGCAACTCATTCTGAGAACCGAAGTAGCCTGTTTCACACAATGCAGGTTTTGGCAATGAAGATCTTTGTTTTCTAAGCAAACTACTTCAGAAATGAAACGAATCTACTAAGCTGTACATCTTCTTAGATTACACAAACCAGGAAACAATCCACTTGCTGTACTCAACCGTCTTCGTGGGAAAGCAACTCATTCCGAGAACCGAAGTAGCCTGTTTCACACAATGCAGGTTTTGGCAATGAAGATCTTTGTTTTCTAATCAAACTACTTTAGAAATGAAACGAATCTACTAAGTTGTACATCTTGTTAGATTACACAAATCAGGAAAGTTTAATCTTGCTGCACGCAACAGTCTTCGTAGGAACGCAACTCATTCCGAGAACAGAAATAGCTTATTTCACAAAGTAAAGTGTTCGGCAATGAAGATCTTTGTTTTCTAAGCAAAATATTTTGGAAATGAAAGGAATCTACTAGTTGAACATCTTGTTAGATTACACAAACCAGGAAAGTTTGATCTTACTGCACTCAACCGACTTCGTAGGAACTCATCTCATTCCGCGAACAAAACTAGTTTATTTTACACAGTACAGTGTTAGCGAATGAAGATCTTTGTTTTTTTAAGCAAATTAGTTTAGAAATGAAACGAATCTACTACGTTGTACATCTTGTGAGGTTACACAAACCAGAAAAGTATCAACTTGCTGCACTGAACCGTCTTCATGGAAAAACAACTCACTCCGAGAACCGACCCAGCTTATTTCACACGGAACAGTATTTGGAAATGAAGATCTTGGTATTCTAAGCAAACCACTTTAGAAATGAAATGATTCTACTAAGTTGTACATCTTGTTAGATTACACAATCCAGGAGGTATCAACTTCCTGCTCTCAACCATCTTCATTTGAAAGGAACTCATTTAGAGAACAGAACTAGCTTATTTCACACACTACAGTGTTTGCAATGAAGACATTTCACACAGTGCAGAGTTCAGAACTGAAGACCTTGGTTTTCTAAGCAAACTACTTTATATTCATTTTGGGTGGAATGTTCTGTATATATCTGTTAGGTCTAGTTGTTCTATAGTGTTATTGAGCTCTCTTAATTCCCTATTAATTTTCTGTTTTGATGATGTATCCATTGTTGATAATGGAGTATTAAAGTCCCTGACTATGATGGTATTGGTGTTTATTTCTGTTTTGTTGCCAAGTAGATTTTGCTTTATGAATTGTGGTGCATCTGTGTTTGGTGCATAAATATTGATGACTGTGATATCCTCTTGTTGGATTGTTCCCTTGATAAGTAAGAAGTGGCCTTCTTTGTCTTTTTTAGTTACCTTTGGTTTGAAGTCTATTTTATTAGATATAAGTATAGCTACACCTGCTTCTTTCTTGTTTGTGTTTGCTTGGATAATCATTTTCCACCCTTTCACCCTGAGGAGGTGTTTGGGCGCTTAAGGGTGTCCCACATTTCCCTTATGTTCTGTTCACAGAAGTTTTTGAACTTGTTGAAATTTTTGGACTCATGGACTGTTTCTTCTGTTCTGTCTTCCAGTTCTGAGTTTCTATCTTCCACCTGACTTACTCTGTTCTTAAGGGCTTCTATAGAGTTTTGGGCCTGTTCAATTTGGTTCATATTTTCTACGGTTTTTTATGTATAGTTTCCATCCCTCTGTCTAGTTCCGTTTTTGTGTCATTTTCTGATTTTCTTAATGCTTCTTGGAGTTCATCCCTGCATTTCTTTATGTCCTCATTGAACTTAGCCAGCTGGTTAATGAGGTCCTCTCTTTTTTCATTCTCCTTCAGTTCATTTAACTGTCTTTGGAGCCCTTCCTGGTTCTTTTCTACAAGGTCCAATCTAGCAAGGATAACATTCATACAATTATTGGCTCTTTGTTGAGTTTTTGTGAGTTGTGCTATTTGCTTTGCCAGGGTTGCATACCTTGTCAGTTCATTTTGGGGTTCTGTACCTACTGTCTCTTCTATGCTTTGATTTGAAACATCCATTATTGGACTGGATAGTCTAGATGTATTTACTTGTGTCTGGTTTTTCATGATATTCCTTTTTCGCTGTAGTTTGCCCATCACAATGATTCAGGTACCTTGTGTATGGAATGTTAGCCTGCTGTCCTGGGGTGGGGTGGGGTGCAGTGGAAATTGTCAGGGCAGAGGTCCCTGGAGTTCTGGTAGGCTGGGGTAGGGGATACTGGCCTGCTGGCCTGTGTTCTTTATATAGGTGTGAGGGATGGGGGACCACAATCACCCTAGTTGGTCTGAGGCAGGGTAGGGTGGGAGCACTGGCCTACCTCCCTTGGTCCCTGCTCTGCCCTGGAAGATGGGAGTGATGGTACGTGACTGCTGATAGGGCACGGGAAGGCTAGGGGGGCAGCTGGCCAGTGATGGGGATGTGGGCAGTGAGGGAGGGGTCTGAGCGACTAATGGTGGCTTGCACCTGTCAATGGGACCCGTAGGGTACCCTGAAGTCCCAGATCAGGCCGCTCAACATGCTAGCAGCTAATGGTGGACTGTAGGGTCGGTGGCAGTCCCTGGTCAGGTGGCGCCAGGCAGACGCATCTAATGGCGGACTTCCACCAGTCACTCAGCCTGGCAGGGTCCGCAGCAGTCCCGATTCAGGTAGCGCAGGGTGCTAGCAGCTAATGGACCTGAAGCGGCCTGCACCAGGCGCTAGCAGATAATGCGGACTTCCTACAGTCACACGGACCAGCAGGGTCTGCGGGAGACCTGGGTCAGGTCTTGCCAGGAGCTAGAGGCTAATGGCAGACTTCCACTGGTCACTCATACCCGTGGGGTCTGAGGCGTCAGGTGGACCCTACCCTAGAGCATGGGAATCAATGGATTCCCTATTTTTCATCCACCCCATCCCTCTAACTGTCTTCGTGGGAAAGCAATGCATTCTGAGAGCAGAACTAGCTTGTTTCACACAGTACAGTTTTTGGCAATGAAGATCTTTGTTTTCTAATCAAACCACTTTAGAAATGAAATTATACTACAAAGTTGTACATCTTGTTAGATTACACAAACCAGGAAAGTTTGATCTTGCTGCACTCAAAAATCTTCGTAGGAATGCAACTCCTTCCGAGAACAGAACTAGCTTATTGCACACTGTACAGTGTTTGGCAATGAAGATCTTTGTTTTCTAAGCAAACTACTTTAGAAATGAAACGAATCTATTAAGTTGTATTTATTTTGAGATTACACAAACCAGAAAAGTATCAACTTGCTGCATTGCACCATCTTCATGGGAAAGCAACTCATTCTGACAACAGAAATAGCTTATTTCACAAAGTACAGTGTTCGGCAATGAAGATGTTTGTTTTCTCAGCAAACTACTTTAGAAATGAATTGAGTCTACTAACTTGTATATATATTTACATTGCACAATCCAGGAAATTATCAACTTCCTGCACTCAACCTGCTTTGTGGGAAAGCAACTCATTAAAAGTACCGAACTAGCTTATTTCACACAGTACAGTGTTCGGCAATGAAGACCTTTGTTTTCTTTCATACTACTTTGGAAATGAATTGAATCTACTAAGTTGTACATCTTGTTAGATTACACAAACCAGGAAAGTATCAACTTGCTGCACTGAACCGTCTTCATGGGAAAGCACCTCATTCCGAAAACAGAACTATCTCATTTCAAACAGTACAGTTTTTGCAAAGAAGGTTCTTTGTTTTCTAAGCAAACTACATTATAAATGAAATGAATCTACTAGGTTGTATATCTTGTTAGATTACACACACCGGGAAAGTTTGCACTTCCTCCACTGAACCGTCTGGGTAGGAAAGCATCTCATTTCGTGAACAGAACTAGCTTATTTCACACAGTACAGTCTACGGCAATAAAGATCTTTGTTTTCTAAGCAAAATACTTTAGAAATGAAATGAATCTACTAAGTTGTACATCTTGAATAGATTACACAATCCAAGAACAGAGCTAGCTTATTTCACACAGTAAAGTTTTCGGCAATGAAGATCTGTGTTTTCTAATCAAACTACTTTAGAAATGAAACGAATCTACTAATTTGTACATCTTGTTAGATTACACGAACCAGGAAAGTTTGATCTTGCCGCACTCAACAGTCTTCAAAGGAAAGCAACTCATTCCGAGTACAGAACTAGCTTATTTCACACTGTGCAATGTTCGGCAATGAAGATCTTTGATTTCTAAGCAAACAACTTTAGAAATGAAAAGAATACACTAAGATGTACATCTTGATAGATCACAAAAATCAGTAAAGTATCAACTTGCTGCACTCAACAGTCTTCGTTGTAAGGCACCTCATCCCAAGAATAGAACAAGCTTATTAAACTCAGTATAGTTTTTGGCAATGAAGATCTTTGTTTTCTAAGCAAACAACTTTAGAAATGAAACGAATCTACTAAGTTGTACATCTTGTCAGATTACACAAACCAGGAGAGTTTGATCTGGCTGCACTACACCGTCTCCATAGGAAAGCATCTCATTCAGACAACAGAACTAGCTTTTTTCACACTGTACAGTGTTTAGCAATGAAGATCTTTGTTTTTGAAGCAAACTACTTTAGTAATGAAACGAATCTACTGAGTTGTAAATCTTGTTAGATTACACAAACCAGGAAATTATCAGCTTGCTACACGGAACTGTCTTCGTTGGGAAAGCAACTCATTCCAAGAACAGAACTAGCTTATTTCATGAAGTACAGTGTTTGGGAAAGAAGATCTTTCTTTTCTCACCAAACTACATTAGAAATGAAATGAATCTACTAATTTGTATATCCCGTTAGCTTACACAATCCAGGAAAGTATCAACTTCCTGCAGTCTGCCTTCATTTTGGGAAAGCAACACATTCCAAGAACAGCACTAGCTTGTTTCACACAGTACAGTGTTTGGCAATGAAGAAGTTTGTTTTCTAAGCAAACTACTTCATTAATGAAATGCACCTACTAAGTTGTATATCTTTTTACATTACACAAACAATCAAAGTATCAACTTCCTGCACTCTACCGTCTTCGTGAGAAAGCAACTCATTCCGAGAACAGAATTAGCTTATTTCACACAGTACAGTGTTCGGCAATGAAGACCTTTGTTTTCTAAGCAAACTACTTTAGAAATGAAATGAATCTACTAAGTTGTACATCTTCTTAGATTATAGCAACCAGAAAAGTATCAACTTCCTGAACTGAACCGTCTTCATGGGAAAGCAAGTCACTCCGAGAACAGAACTAGCTTATTTAACAAAGTGCAGTGTTCTCCAATGAAGATCTTTGTTTTCTCAGCGAACTACTTTAGAAACGAAACTAATCTACTAAGTTCGAAATATTTATACATTACACAATCCAGGAAATTTTCAACTTCCTCACTCGACCTTCTTCATGGAAAGCAACTCATTCCAAGAACGG
Source organism: Orientallactaga sibirica (assembly GCA_036365145.1). Taxonomy (NCBI): domain Eukaryota; kingdom Metazoa; phylum Chordata; class Mammalia; order Rodentia; family Dipodidae; genus Orientallactaga; species Orientallactaga sibirica. The sequence continues at coordinate 65,858 of JAEOAD010000421.1, read as the reverse complement.
AACTACCTTATTTCACACAGAACAGTGTTCGGGATTGAAGACCTTTGTTTTCTAAGCAAAATACTTTAGAAATGAAACGATTCTACTAGTTGTACATCGTGTTAGATTACACAAACCAGGAAAGTTTGATCTTGCTGCACTCAATCCACTTCGTAGGAACGCATCTCATTTTGCGAACAGAACTAGCTTATTTCACACAGTATTGTGTTCGGCAATGAAGACCTTTGTTTTCTAAGCAAACTACTTTAGAAATGAAACGAATCTACTAAATTGTACATCTTGTTGGATTACACAAACCGGGAAAGTATCAACTTGCTTCACTGAACCGTCTTCTTGGAAAAGCAACTCATTTTGAGAACAGAAGTAGCTTATTTCACACTGTACAATGTTCGGGAATGAAGATTTTTTCTTTCTAAGCAAACTACTTTAGAAATGAAACGAACCTACTAACTTGTACATCTTGTTAGATTCCACAAACCAGGAAAGTATCAACTTGCTGCACTCAACAGTCTTCGTGGGAAAGCAAGTCATTCCGAGAATAGAACTAGGTTATTTCACAAAGTACAGTGTTTGGAAAGAAGATCTTGGTTTTCTCAGCAAACAACTAAAGAAATGAAATGAATCTACTAAGTTGTATATCTTGGTAGATTACACAAACCAGAAAAGTATCAACTTCCTGTTGGCATTCTTCTTTGTGGGAAAGCCACTCATTCCAAAAACGGAACTAGCTTATTTCACACAATACAGTGTTTGGGAATGAAGACCTTTGTTTTCTAAGCAAACTACTTTACAAATTAAATGAATCCACGAATTCGTACATCATGTTAGATTACACATATGTGGAAAGTACCAACTTGCTAGACTCCACCATCTTCCTAGTAAAGCAACTCAATCTGAGAACAGAACTAGCTTATTTCACACAGTGCAGTTTTTGGCAATGAAAACCTTTCTTATTTTAAGCAAATTACTTTGGAAATGAATCGAATCTACTAAATTGTACATATTCTTAGATTACCCAAACCAAGAAAATATCAACTTCCTGCACTCAACCATCTTCTTGGGAATGCAACTCATTCCCAAAAGAGAACGAGCTTATATCACAAAGTACAGTATTCAGCAACGAAGGCCTTTCTTATCTAAGCAAACTACTTTAGAAATGAAATGAATCTACTAAGTTGTACATCTTTTTAGATTACATAAACCAGGAAAGTATCAACTTCCTGCACTCAACCCTCTTCGTGGCAAAGCAACTGATTCCAAGAACACAATTACCTTATTACACAAAGTACAGCGTTTGGCAATGAAGTCTTCGTTTTCTAAGGAAACTACATTAGAAATGAAACGAATCTACTAAGTTGTAAATATTGTTAGATTACACAATCCATGAAAGTATCAACTTCCTGCACTGAACCATCTTCATGGGAAAGCAACTCATTCCGAGAACAGAACCTGCTTATTTCACACAGTACAGTGTTTGGCAAGAAGACCTTTGTTTGCTAAACCAACTACTTTATAAATGAAACGAATCTACTAAGTTGTACACCTTCTTAGATTACACAAACCAGGAAAATATCAACTTGCTGCACTCAACCGGCTTCGTGGGACAGCAACACATTCTGAGAACAGAACTAGCTTATTTCACACAGTACAGATTTAGGCAATGGAGATATTTGTTTTCTAATCAAAATAATTTAGAAATGAAATGAATCTACTACGTTGTACATCTTGTTAGATTACGCAAACCAGGAAAGTTTGATCTTGCTGCACTCAATCGACTTCGTAGGAACTAATCTCATTCCTCGAACAGATCTAGCTTATTTCCCACAGTACAGTGTTTGGCAGTGATGATCTTTGTTTTCTAAGCAAACTACTTTAGAAATGAAACAAATCTACTAAGTTGTACATCTTATGAGATTACACAAACCAGGAAAGTATCAACTTGCTGCACTCAACCGTCTTCGTGGGAGAGCTACTAATTCCGAGAACAGAACCAGCTTATTTCACAAAGTACAGTGTACAACAATAAAGACCTTTGTTTTCTAAGCAAACTACTTTAGAAATGAAACGAATCTACTAGCTGTACATCTTGTTACATTACACAATCCAGGAAAGTATCAACTTCCTGCACTCAAGCATCTTCGTGGGAAAGCTACTCATTCCGAGAGCAGAACTAGCTATTTCACACTGTACAATGTTTGGGACTGAAGATCTTTTCTTTCTAAGCAAAATACTTTCGAAATGAAACGAATCTTCTAATTTGTACACATTGTCAGATTACACAAACCAGGAAAGTTTGATCTTGCTGCACTCAACCGTCTTTGTAGTATAGAAATTCATTCTGAGAACAGAACTAGCTTACTTCACACAGTATAGTTTTCGGCAATGGAGATCTTTGTTTTCTAAGTAAACTACTTTAGAAATGAAATGAATCTACTAAGATGTAAATCTTGTAATATTACACAAACCACAATAGTATCAACTTGCTGCACACAACCGTCTTCGTAGGAATACAACTCATTCCGAGAACAGAACTATCTTATTTCACACTGTACAGTGTTCAGCAATGAAGATCTTTGTTTTCTAAGCAATCTGCTTTAGAAATGAAACGAATCTACTAAGTTGTACATCTTGTTAGATTGCACAAACCAGGAAAGTATCAACTTGCTGCACTGAACCGTCTTTGTGGGAAAGCAACTCATTCTGAGAACAGAAGTAGCTTATTACACAGTCTAGTGTTTGGCAACGAAGACCTTTGTTTTCTAAGCAAACTACTCTATAAATGAAACGAATCTACTAAGTTGTATATCTGGTTATATTACACAAACCAGGAAAGTATCAACTTGCTGCACTCAACTGTCTTCAAAATAAAGCAACTCATTCCAAGAACAGAAATAGCTTATTTTACACAGTACAGTTTTTGGCAATGAAGATCTTTGTTTTCTAACCAAACTACGTTAGAAATTAAACGAATCTACTAAGTTGTACATCTTGTTAGATTTCACACACCTGGAAAGTACCAACTTACTACACTCAACCGTCTTCCTAGTAAAGGAACTCATTGCAAGAATAGAACTAGCTTATTTCTCACAGTACAGTTTTTGGCAATAAAGATATTTCTTATTTTAAGCAAACTACTTTGGAAATGAATGGAATCTACTAAGTTTTAGATCTTCTTAGATTGTACAAACCAGGAAAGTATCAACTTGCTGCACTCAACCCCCTTTGTGGGAAAGCCATTCATTCCCAGAAGAGAACTAGCTTATTTAACACAGTACAGTGTTCGGCAATGAAGACCTTTCTTTTCTAAGCAAAATACTTTAGAAATGAATCTAATCTACTAATAGTACATATTGTTAGATTACAGAAACTATGAAAGTTTGATCTTGCTGCACTCAACCGACTTCGTAGGGACACATCTCATTCTACGAACAGAACTAGCTTATTTCACACAGTACAGTGTTCGGCAATGAAGATCTTTGTTTTCTAAGTAACTACTTTAGAAATGAAACGAATCTACTAAGTTGTACATCTTGTTACATTACACAAACCAGGAAAGTATCAACTTCCTCACTCAACCTTCTTCGTAGGAAAGCAACTCATTCCCAGAACAGAACTAGCTTATTTCACACAGTACAGTGTTCAGCAATGAAGACCTTTGTTTTTTAAGCATACTACATCAGAAATAAAACTAATCTACTAAGTTGTACATCCTTTTGGATTGCACAATCCAGGAAACTATCAACTTGCTGCACTCAACCGTCTTTAGTAGTAAACAAACTCATTCCGACAACAGAACTAGATTATTTCACACAGTACAGTTTTAGGCAATGAAGATCTTTGTTTTCTAAGAAAACGACTTAAGAAATGAAACGAATCTACGAAGTTGTACATTATGATGGACTCCAAAACCCAGGAAAGTTTCAACTTGCTGCACTCAACCGTCTTCGTAAGCAAGCAACTAATTCCGAGAACAGAACAAGCTTATTTCACACAGTAGAGTGTTTGGCAATGAAGACCTTTGTTTTTTAAGCAAAGTTCTTTAGAAATGAAACTAATCTACTAAGATGTACATCTTGATAGATTACACAAACCAGTAAAGTATCAACTTGCTGTGCTCAACCGTCTTTGTGGAAAAGCAACTCATTCCCAGAACAGAACTAGCTTATTTCCCACAGTACAGTTTTCGGCAATGAAGACCTTTGTTTTCTAAGCAAACTACTTTAGAAATGAAACGAATCTACTAAGTTGTACATCTTGTTAGATTACACAAACCAGGAAAGTATCAACTTGCTGCACTCAACAGTCTTCGTAGTAAAGCAACTCATTCCTAGAATAATTCTAGCTTATTTCACACAGTATAGTTTTCGGGAATGAAGATCTTTGTTTTCTATGCAAACTGCTTTAGAAATGAAATGAATCTACTAAGTTGTACATTTTGTCAGATTACAAAAACCAGGAAAGTTTCATATTGCTGCACTCACCCATCTTCGTAGGAAAGCATCACATTGCGAAAACAGAACTAGCTTAATTCACACTGTACAGTGTTCGGCAATGAAGATCTTTGTTTTCTCGGCAAACCAACTTAAAAATGAAACGAATCTACTAAGTTGTACATCTTGTTAGATTACATAAACCAGGAAAGTATCAACTACCTGCACTCAACCATCTTCATTTGAAAGCAACTCATTCAGAGAAAAGAACTAGCTTATTTCACAAAGTACAGAGTTCAGAAAAGAAGATCTTTATTTTCTCAGAAAAGTACTTTAGAAATGAAATGAATCTACTAAGTTGTACATCTTGTTAGCTTACACAATTCAGGAAAGTATCAACTTCCTGCAGTCACCCTTCTTTGTGGGAAAGCAACTCATTCCAAGAACAGAACTAGCTTATTTCACACAGTACAGTGTTTGAGAATGAAGATCTTTGTTTTCTAAGCAAACTACTTTAGAAATGAAACGAATCTACTAAATTGTACATCTTGTTAGATTACACAAACTAGGAAAGTATCAACTTACTGCACTCAAACGTCTTAGTGGGAATGCAACTAATTCCCGGAAGAGAACTAGCTTATTACACAAAGTACAGTATTCGGCAATGAAGATCTTGGTTTTCTAAGCAAACTACTTTAGAAATGAAACGAATCAACAAAGCTGTACATCTTGTTATGTTACACAAACCAGGAAAGTATCATCTTGCTTCAGTGAACTGTCTTCGTGGGAAAGCAACTCATTTCAAGAACAGAACTAGCTTATTTCACACAGTACAGTTTTTGGCAATGACTATTTTTGTTTTTTAAGCAAACTACATTAGAAATGAAAGGAATCTGCTAAGTTGTAAATCTTGGTAGATTACACAAACCAGGAAAGTTTCATCTTGCTGTACTCAACTGTCTTCATAGGAAAGCAACTCATTCTGAGAACAGAAGTAGCTTATTTCACACAGTAAAGAGTTCGGCAATGAAGACCTTTGTTTTCTAAGCAAACCACTTTATAAATGAAATGAATCTACTAAGTTGTACATCTTCTTAGATTACACAAACCAAGATTCTATCAACTTGCTGCGTTCAACTGTCTTCATAGTAAAGAAACTCATTCCTAGAACAGAACTAGCTTATTGCACACAGTACAGTTTTTGGGAATAAAGGTCTTTGTATTTGAAGCAAACTACTTTAGAAACTTAACGAATCTCCTAAGTTGTACATCCTGTTAGATTACACAAACCAGGAAAGAATCAACTTGCTTCAGTGAACTGTCTTCGTGGGAAAGCAACTCATTCCGAGAACATAACTAGCTCATTTCACACAATACAGTTTTTGGGAATGAAGATCTTTGTTTTCCCAGCAAATTACTTAAGAAATGAAATGAATCTACTAAGGTGTATATCTTGTTAGATTCCACAATCCAGGGAAGTTTCAACTTGCTGCACTCATCAGTCTTTGTAGGAAAGCTACTCATTCCCAGAACAGAACTAGCTTATTTCACACAGTACAGTTTTCTGCAATGAAGATCTTCATTTTCTAAGCAAACTACTTTAGAAATGAAATGAATCTACTAAGTCGTACATCTTGTCAGATTACACAAACCAGGAAAGTTTGATCTTGCTGCACTGAACAGTCTCACTAGGAAAGCATCTCATTCCACAAACAGAACTACCTTATTTCACACAGTACAGTGTTTGGCAATGAATATGTTTGATTTCGAAGCAAAATACGTTAGAAATGAAACAAATCTACTAAGTAGTACATCTTGTCAGATTGCACAAACCAGGAAAGTTTGATCTTTTTGTACTCAAACGTCTTCATAGGAACGCATCTCATTCCGTGAACAAAACTATCTTATTTCACACCAACCAGGAAAATTTGATCTTGCTGCACTCAACTGTCTTCGTGGGAATTAAAATCATTCTAAGTACAGAACTAGCTTAATTCACAAAGTACAGTGTTGGACAATGAAGACGTTTGTTTTCTAAACATACTACTTTAGAAATGAAATGAATCTACTAAGTTGTACATCGTGTTAGATTACACAAACCAGGAAAGTATCAACTTGCTGCACTCAACCGTCTTCGTGGAAAAGCAACTCATTCCGAGAACAGAACTAGCTTATTTCACACAGTACAGTTTTCGACAATGAAGTTCTTTGATTTCTAAGCAAACTACTTTAGAAATGAAACGAATCTACTAAGTTGTACATCTTGTTAGATTACACAATCCAGGAAAGTTTCAACTTGCTGCACTCAACCGTCTTCATAGGAAAGAAACTTTTTCCTAGAACAAAACTAGCTTATTTCACACAGAAGAGTTTTCGGCAATGAAGATCTTTGTTTTTAAAGGAAACTATTTTAGAAATGAAACGAATCTACTCAGTTGTACATCTTGTTAGATTACCCTATCCAGGAACGTTTGATCTGGCTGCACAAAACTGTCTTCGTAGGAAAACAACTCATTCCGAGAACTGAATTAGCTTATATCACACAGTACAGTGTTCGGCAATGAAGAACTTTGTTTTCTACGCAAACTACTTTAGAAATGAAATGAATCTACTAAGTTGTACATCTTGTTAGGTTACACAAACCAGGAAAGTATCAACTTTCTGCACTCAAATGTCTTCGTGGGAATCCAACTAATTCCCGAAACAGAACTAGCTTATTTCACAACTCACAAAGTACAGTGTTGGACAATGAAGATCTTTGTTTTCTAAACAAACTACTTTAGAAATGAAATGAATCTAAAGTTGTACATCTTGTTAGATTACACAAACCAGGAAAGTATTGATCTGTGCACTCAACCATCTTCGTGTTAACTCATTCAGAGAACAGAACTAGCTTATTTTTGTACAGTTTTTGGCAATGAAGATCTTTGTTTTCTAAGCAAACTACTTTAGAAATGAAACGAATCTACTAAGTTGTACATCTTGTTAGATTACACAAACCATCTTGTTGCACTCAACTGTCTTCTAGGAAAGCAACTCATTCCTAGAACAGAACTAGCTTGTGAAGATCATTGTTTTTCTAAGTAAACTACTTTAGAAATGAAACTTTGTCTACTAAGTTGTACATCTTGTTAGATTACACAATCCAGGAAAGTTTGAACTTGCTGCACAAAACTGTCTTCAAAAAAGCAACTCATTCAGAGAACACAATTAGCTTATTTCACACAGTACAGTGTTCTGAAGATCTTTGTTTTCTAAGCAAACTACTTTAGAAATGAAATGAATCTACTAAGTTGTACATCTTGTTAGGTTACACAAACCAGGAAAGTATCAACTTTCTGCACTCAAATGTCTTCGTGGGAATCCAACTAATTCCCGGAACAGAACTAGCTTATTTCACAACGTACAGCGTTTGGCAATGAAGATCTTTGTTTTCTAAGCAAACTACGTTAGAAATGAAATGAATCTAAAGTTGTACATCTTGTTAGATTACACAAACCAGGAAAGATTGATCTTCCTGCACTCAACCATCTGCGTAGGAAAGCATGTCATTTTGAGAACAGAACTAGCTTATTTCACACAGTACAATATTGGCAATGAAGACCTTTGTTTTCTAAGCAAAATACCTTAGAAATGAAACGAATCTACTAAGTTGTACATCTTGTTAGATTACACAAACCAGAAAAGTTTGATCTTGCTGCAATCAACTGTGTTCGTAGGAAAGCAACTCACTCTCAGAACAGAACTAGCCAATTTCACAGTGTACAGTGTTCGGCAATGAAGATTTTTGTTTTCTAAGTAAACTACTTTAGAAATGAAAGGAATTTACTACATTGTACATCTTGTTAAGTTACATAATGCAGAAAAGTATGAACTTGTTGCACTCAACCGTCTTCGTGGGAAAGCAAATCATTCAGAGAACACAACCAGCTTATTTAACACAGTACAGTGTTCGGCAATGAAGTCCTTTGTTTTCTAAGCAAACTACTTTATAAAGGAAACAAATCTGCTAAGTTGTACTTCTTGTTAGATTACACAAACCAGGAAAGTATCAACTGGCTGCCCTCAACCGTCTTTGTGGGAAAGCAACTCATTCCTAGAACAGATCTAGCTTATTTGACACTGTACAGTGTTCGGCAATGAAGATCTTTGTTTCCAAGGCAAACTACGTTAGAAATGAAACCAATGTACAAGTTGTACATCTTGTTAGATTACACAAACCAGGAAAGTATCAACTTGCTGCACTCAACCACGTTCGTGAGAAAGCAACTCATTCCGAGAACAGAAGCAGCTCATTGCACAAAGTACAGTGTTCGGCAATGAAGATCTTTGTTTTCTCAGCAAACTACTTTAGAAATGAAGCGAATCTACTAACTTGTCCATCTTGTTAGATTACACAATGCAGGAAAGTATCAACTTCCTGCACTCAACAATATTCGTGGGAAAGCAACTCATTCCAAAAACAGAACTAGCTTATTTCACAGTGTACAGTGTTCAGAAATGAAGATAAGTGTTTTCTAAGCAAACTACTTTAGAAATGAAACGAATCTATTAAGTTGTACATTTTGTGAGATTACACAAACCAGGAAAGTATCAACTTACCACACTCAACCATCTTCATGGGAAAGCAACTCATTCCGAGAACAGAACTAGCTTATTTCACAAAGTACAGTGTTCGGCAATGAAGACCTTTGTTTTCTTAGTAAACTATTTCAGAAATGAATCTACTACGTTGTATATCTTTTTAGATTACACAATCCAGGAATGTTTGATCTTGCTGCACTCAACCTTCTTCTTAGGCAAGCATCTCATAATGCGAACAGAACTAGATCATTTCACACAGTACAGTTTTCAGCAATGAAGATCTTTGTTTTTTAAGCAAACTACTTTAGAAATGAAACATATCTACTGAGTTGTACTTCTTGTTAGATTACACAAACCAGGAATTTATCAACTTGCTACATTCAACCATCTTCGAAGGAAAGTATAATCATTTCCAGAAGAGTACTAGCTTATTTCACACAGTGCAGTGTTAGGCAATGAAGATCTTTGTTTTCTCAGCAAACTACTTTAGAAATGAAACATATCTACTGTGTTGTACATCTTATTAGATTACACAACCCAGGAAAGTATGAACTTGTTGCACTCAACATTGTTCGTGGAAAAGCAACTCAGTCCAAGAATTGAACTAGCTTATTTCACACCTTACAGTGTTCGTAAATGAAGACCTTTGTTTCCTAAGCAAACTACTTCAGAAATGAAACAAATCTACTAAGTAGTACATCTTCTTAGATTACACAAACCAGGATGTTTGATCTTGCTGCACTCAACCATATTCGTAGCAAAGAAACTCATTCCAAGAACAGAACTTGCTTATTTCACACAGTACAGTTTTCGGCAATGAAGACGTTTGTTTTCTAAACAAACTACTTTAGAAATGAAACGAATCTACTAAGTTGTACATCTTGTTAGACTACAAAAACCAGGAAAGCATCAACTTGCTTCACTGAACCGTCTCCCTTAGGAAAGCAACTCATTCCGAGAACAGAACTAGCTTATTTCACAAAGTACAGTGTTTGACAAGGAAGATCTTTGTTTTCTCAAAAGTACTTTAAAAATGAAACGAATCTACTAAGTTGTACATCTTTTTAAATTGCACAAACCAGGAAAGTATCAACTTGATGCACTCAACCATGTTCGTAGTAAAGCAACTCATTCCGGAACAGAACTAGCTTATTTCACTCAGTACAGTTTTTGGCAATGAAGTGTTTTGTTTTTTTTAAGCAAACTATTTTAGAAATGAAACGAATCTACTAAATTGTACATCTTGTTAGATTACACAAACTAGCAAAGTTTGATCTTGCTGCACTCAACCGTCTTCGTATGAAAGCAACTCATTCCGAGAACAGAACTAGCTTATTTCACACTGTACAGAGTTTGGCAATGAAGATCTTTGTTTTCTAGGCAAACTACTTTAGAAAAGAAACGAATCTACAAGTTGTACATCTTGTTAGATTACACAAACCAGGAAAGTATCAACTTGTTGCACTGAACTGTGTTCGTGAGAAAGCAACTCATTCTGAGAACAGAAATAGCTTATTTCACAAAGTACAGTGTTCGGCAATGAAGATCTTTGATTTCTCTGCAAACTATTTTAGAAATGAATTGAATCTACTAAGTTGTACATCTTGTTAGATTTAACAATAGAGGAAAGTATAAACTTCCTGCACTCAACAATATTCGTGGGAAAGCAACTCATTCCGAGAACAGAACTAGCTAATTTGACACTGAACAGTGTTCAGAAATGAAGATAATTGTTTTCTAAACAAACTACTTTATAAATGAAACGAATCTATTAAGTTGTATATCTTGTGAGAATACACAAACCAGGAAAGTAACAACTTCCCACACTAAACCATCTTCATGGGAAAGCAACTCATTATGAGAATATAGCTAGCTTATTTCTCACAGTACAGTGTTCGGCAATGAAGACCTTTATTTTCAAAGCAAACTACTTTAGAAATGAAACGAATCTCCTAAGTTGTACATCTTGTTAGATTACACAAACAAAGAAAGTATCAACTTGCTACACTCAACCGTCTTCATAGGAAAGCAACTCATTCGGAGAACAGAACTAGCTTATTTCACACAGTACAGTTTTCGGCAATGAAGAACTTTGTTTTCTAAGCAAACTACTTTAGAAATGAAAAGAATCTACCAATTTGTACATCTTGTTAGATTACACAAACCAGGACAGTTTGATCTTGCTTTAATCAACCGTGTTCGTAGGGAAGCATCTCATTCCGAGATCAGAACTAGCTTAATTCACACTGTACTGTGTTCGGCAATGAGGATGTTTGTTTCCTAAGCAAACTACTTTAGAAAGGAATCGAATCTACTGTGTTGTACATGTTGTTAGATTACACAATCCAGGAAAGTTTGATCTTGCTGAACTCAACCAATTTCGTGGGAACGCATCTCATTCTGCGAACAGAACTAGCTTATTTCACACAGTACAGTGTTCAGCAATGAAGATCTTTGTTTTGTAAACAAACTACTTTAGAAATGAAAGGATTCTACTAAGTTGTACATCTTCTTAGATTACACAAACCAGAAAAGTATCAACTTGCTGCACTCAACCATCTTCGTGGGAAAGCAACTCATTCCGAGAACAGAACTGGCTTATTTCACACAGTGCAGTGTTCGGCAATGAAGATCTTTGTTTTCTAGGCAAACTACCTAGAAATGAAACATATCTACTAAGTTTTATAACTTGTGAGATTACACAATCCAGGAAATTATCAACTTCCTGCAGTCAACTGTCTTCGTAGGAAAGCTACTCATTCCGAGAACAGAACTAGCATATTTCACCAGGAAGAGTATTCGGCAATGAAGATCTTTGTTTTCTAAGCATAATACGTTAGAAATGAAAAGAATGTACTAATTGTATATCTTGTTACATTACAAAAAAGAGGAAAGTATCAATTTCCTGCACTCAACCTTCTTCGTTGGAAAGCAACTCATTCCAAGAACAGAAATAGCTTATTTCACACAGTACAGTGTTCGGTAATGAATATCTTTGTTCTCTAAGCACACTATTTTAGAAATGAAACATATCTACTAAGTCATACATCCTGGTAGATTACACACACCAGAAAAGTATCAACTTGATGCAATCAAGCGTCTTCGTAGGAATGCATCTCATTCCACTAACAGAACTAGCTTATTTCACACAGTATGCTCTTCGGCAATGAAGATCTTTGTTTTCTAAGGAAACTGCTTTAGAAACGAAAGGAATCTACTCAGTTGTACATCTTGTTAGAGTACACAATCCAGGAAAGTTTCAACTTTCTGCACTGAACCGTCCTCATAGGAAAACAACTCATTCCGATAAAAGAACTAGCTTATTTCACACAGCACAGTTTTTGGCAATTAACATCTTTGTTTTCTAAGCAAACTACTTTAGAAATGAAACGAACCTACTAAGTTGTACATCTTGTTAGATTACACAAACCAGGAAAGTTTGATCTTGCTGCACTCAACGATATTCGTAGGAACGCATCTCATTCGGGGAACAGAATTAGCTTATATCACACAGTACAGTGTTCAGCAATGAAGATCTTTTGTTCTAAGCAAACTACATTAGAAATGAAATGATTGTACCAAGTTGTACATAGTGTAAGATTACACAAACCAGGAAAGTGTCAACTTTTGCACTCAATCGTCTTCGTGGAAAGCAACTAATTCCGAAAACAGAAAGAGCCCATTTCACACGGTACAGTGTTCGGTAATGAAGACCTTTGTGTTTTTAGCAAACTACTTTATAAATGAAACGAATCTACTAAGTTGTACATCTTGTTAGATTACACAATCCAGGAAAGTATCAACTTGCTGCACTCAACCGTCTTCATAGTAAAGCAACTCATTCCGCGAACAGAACTACCTAATTTCACATAGTACTGTTTACGACAATGAAGATCTTTGTTTTTTTAGCAAACTACTTTAGAAATGAAACGAATCTAGTAAGTTGTATATCTTTTTAGATTACACAAACCAGAAAAGTTTGATCTTGCTGCATTCAACCGTCTTTGTAGGAAAGCAACTCATTCTGATTACAGAACTAGCTTGTTTCACACAGTACAGTTTTCGGCGATGAAAGTCTTTGTTTTCTATGAAAACTACTTTAGATTTGAAACGAATCTACTAAGTTGTACATCTTCTTAGATTACACAAACCAGGAAGGTTTGATCTTGCTGCACAAAACTGTCTTCATGGGAAAGCAACTCATTCTGAGAACAGAACTAGCTTATTTCACAAAGTATAGTGTTCGGCAATGAAGATGTTTGTTTTCTAAACAAACTACTTTAGAAATGAGACGAATCTACTAAGTTGTACATCTTGTTAGATTACACAAACCAGGAAAGTATCAACTTGCTTTACTGAACTGTCTCCCTTAGGAAAACAACTCATTCCGACAACAGAACTAGCTTATTTCACAAAGTATAGTGCTTGGCAATGAAGATCTTTGTTTTCTCGGCAAACAACATTAGAAATGAAACGAATCTACTAAGTTGTACATCTTGTTAGATTACACAAACCAGGAAAGTATCAACTTGCTGCACTCAACCGTCTTTATGGGAAAGCAGCTCATTCCGAGAACACAACTAGCTTATTTCACACAGTACAGTTTTCGACAATGAAGATCTTTGTTTTCTAAGCAAACCACTTTAGAAATAAAACGAATCTACTAAGTTGTATATCTTGTGAGATTACACAATCCAGGAAAGTTTCAATTTGCTGCACTCAACCGTCTTCGTAGGAAAGCAACTACTTCGGAGAACAGAACCAGCTTATTTCACACAGTAGAGTTTTTGGCAATGAAGATCTTTGTTTTTTATGCAAACTACTTTAGAAATGAAACGAATCTACTAAGATGTACATCTTGTTAGATTACCCAATCCAGGAACGTTTGATCTGGCTGCACTAAACTGTCTTCATAGGAAAGCAACTCATTCTGAGAACTGAATTAGCTTATATCACACAGTACAGTGTTCAGCAATGAAGATATTTGTTTTGTAAGCAAACTACTTTAGAAATGAAACGAATCTACTAAGTTGTACATCTTGTTAGATTACACAAACCAGGAAAGTATCACCTTGCTTGACTCAAACGTCTGCGTGGGAATGAAAGTAATTCCCGGAATAGAACTAGCTTATTTCAAAAAGTACAGTGTTAGGCAATGAAGATCTTTGTTTTCTAAGCAAACTACTTAAGAAATGAAATGAATCTAAAGTTGTATATCTTGCTTCGTTTCACAAACAAGAAAAGATTGATCTTCCTGCACTCAACCATCTACCTAGGAAAACATGTCATTCCGAGAACAGAACTAGCTTATTTCACACTGTACAATGTTCGGCAATGAAGATCTTTGTTTTCTAAGCAAACTACTTTAGAAATGAAACTAATATCCTAAGTTGTACATCCTGTTATTTTACACAAACCAGGAAAGTTTGATCATGCTTCACTCAACCATCTTCGTTGGAAAGCATCTCATTCTGAGAACAGAACTAGCTTATTTCACACTATACAGGGTTCGGCAATGAAGATCTTTGTTTTCTAAGGAAACTACTTTGGAAATGAAACGAGTCTACTAAGTTGTACATCTTGTTAGATTACACAAACCAGGAAAGTTTCAAGTTGCTGCACGTAAACGTCTTCATGGGAAAGCAACTCATTCCAAGAATAGACCTAGCTTATTTCACACAATACAATGTTTGTCAATGAAGATCATTGTTTTCTAAGCACACTCCTTTAGAAATGAAACGATTCTACTAAGGTGTACATCTTCTAGATTACACAAACCAGGAAAGTATCAACTTCCCACACTCAACCATCTTCACGGGAAAACAACTCATTCCGAGAACAGGACTAACTTATTCCAAACAGTAGAGTGTTCGCAAAGAAGACCTTTGTTTTCTAAGCAAACTAGTTTAGAAAGTAATCGAATCTACTAACATGTACACCTTCTTAGAATACACAAACTAGGAAAGTATGAACTTGCTACACTCAACCATCTTCGTAGTAAAACAAATCATTCTGAGAAGAGAACTAGCTTATTTCACACAGTACAGTTTTCAGCAATGAAGATCTTTGTTTTCTAAGCAAACTACTTTAGAAATGAAACGAATATCCTAAGTTGTACATCCTGTTATTTTACACTAACCAGAGAAGTTTGACCTTGCTTCACTCAACTGTCTTCCTTGGAAAGCTTCTCATTCTGAGAACAGAACTAGCTTATTTCACACTATACAGGGTTTGGCAATGAAGATCTTTGTTTTCTAAGGAAACTACTGTAGAAATGAAATGAATCTACTAACTTGTACATCTTGTTAGATTACACACACCAGGAAAGGATCAACTTGCTGCACTCCACCTTCTTCGTGGCAAAGGAACTCATTCCAAGAACAGAACTAGCTTATTTCACAAAGTACAGTGTTAGGCAATGAAGATCTTTGTTTTCTAAGCAAAGTACATTAGAAATCAAACGAATCTACTAAGTTGTACATCATGCTACATTACACAATCCAGGAAAGTATCACCTTCCTGCAGTCAAATATCTTCGTGGGAAAGCAACTCATACCTAGAACAGAACTAGCTTATTGCACACAGTATAGTTTTTGGGAATGAAGATCTTTGTTTTCAAAGCAAACTACTTTAGAAATGAAACGAATATCCTAAATTCTACATCCTCGTAGATTACACAAACCAGGAAAGTATCAAGTTGCTGGACTCAACCGTCTTTGTGGGAAAGTAACTCATTCCTAGAAGAGAACTAGCTTATTTCACACTGTACAGTGTTCAGCAATGAAGATCTTTGTTCTCTAAGCAAACTACATTAGAAATGAAACCAATCTACAAGGTGTACATCTTGTTAGATTACACAAATTAGGAAAAAATCAACTTGATGCACTG
The DNA here is from genome assembly GCA_036365145.1 of Orientallactaga sibirica. Taxonomy (NCBI): domain Eukaryota; kingdom Metazoa; phylum Chordata; class Mammalia; order Rodentia; family Dipodidae; genus Orientallactaga; species Orientallactaga sibirica. The sequence goes on along the minus strand of JAEOAD010000421.1, from coordinate 49,956 downwards.
AACCGCCTTTTTGAAAAAGCAACTCATTCCGAGAACAGCAGTAACTTATTGCACAAAGTACACTGTTCGGTAATGAATATCTTTGTTTTCTAAGCACATTGTTTTAGAAATGAAATATATCTACTAAGTTGTACACCCTGTTAGATTACACAAACCAGAAAAGTATGAACTTGCTGCACTTAACCGTCTTCATAGGAACGCATCTCATTCCAGGAACAGAACTAGCTTATTTCACACAGTACACTTTTCGGCAATGAAGATCTTTGTTTTTTAAGCAAAGTACTTTAGAAATGAAACGAATATACTAAGTTGTACATCTTGTCAGATATCACAAACCAGGAAAGTATCAACTTGCTGCCCTCAACCGTCTTCGAAGGAAAGCAAATCATTCCCAGGACGGTAGTAGCTTTTTTCACACAGTGCAGTGTTCGGCAATGAAGACCTTTGCTTTCTAAGCAAACTACTTTAAAAATGAAACGAATCTACTAAGTTGTACATCTTGCTAGATTGTATGATCTAGGAAAATTTCAACTTGCTGCACTGAACCGTCTTTGTAGGAAAGCAATTCATTCTGAGAACAGAACTAGCTTATTTCACACAGAAAAGTTTTCGGCAATGAAGATCTTTATTTTCTAGCAAACTACTTTAGAAATGAAACGAATCTACTAAGTTGTACATATTGTTACATTACACAAACCAGGGAACTATTAATTTCCTGTACTCAACCTTCTTTGTGGGAAAGCAACTCATTCCAAGGACAGAACTAGCTTATTTCACACAGTACAGTGTTCGGCAATGAAGATCTTTGTTTTCTAGGCAAACTACTTTAGAAATGAAATGAATCTACTAAGTTGTACATCTTGTTAGAATACACAAACCAGGAAAGTTTGATCTTGCTGCACTCAACCATCTTCGTAGGAACGCATCTCATCCCGCAAACAGAAATATCTTATTTCACAGAGTACATTTTTCGGGCATGAAGATCTTTGTTTTCTAAGCAAACTACTTTAGAAATGACACGAATCTACTAAGTTGTACATCTTGTTAGATTACACAACCAGGAAAGTTTGATCTTGCTGCACTCAACCGTCTTCGTAGGAACTCAACTCATTCCAACAACAGAACTTGCATATTTCACACTGTACAGTTTTCGGCAATGAAGATCTTTGATTTCTAAGCAAACTGCTTTAGAAATGAAACGAATCTGCTAAGTTGTACATCTTCTTAGATTCCACAAACAAGAAAAGTATCAACTTGCTGCACTCAACTTTCTTCGTTGGAAAGGAACTCATTCCAAGAACAGAACTAGCTTATTTCACACAGTACAGTATTCAACAATGAAGACATTTGTTTTCTAAGCAAACTGCTTTACAAATGAAACGAATTTACTAAGTTGTAGATCTTGACTGATTACACAAACCAGGAAAGTATCAACTTGCTGCACTCAACCATCTTCGTGGGAAAGCAACTCATTTCGAGACCAGAACTGGCTTATTTCACACAGTGTATTGTTCGGCAATGAAGATCTTTTTTTCTAGGCAAACTACTTTAGAAATCAAACATATCTACTAAGTTGTATATCTTGTGAGATTACACAAACCAGGAAAGTATCAACTTCCTGCAGTCAACTGTCTTCGTAGGAAAGCTACTCATTCCGAGAACAGAACTAGCTTATTTCACACGGAAGAGTGTTCGGTAATGAAGGTCTTTGTTTTCTAAGCATAATACTTTAGAAAAGAAACGAATCTACTAAGTTGTCCCTCTTGTTATATTACACAAACGAGGAAAGTATCAATTTCCTGAACTCAACCTTCTTAGTGGGAAAGCAACTCATTCCAAGAACAGAACTAGCTTATTTCACACAGTACAGTGTTCTTCAATGAAGACGTTTGTTTTTTAGGCAAACTACCTTAGAACTGAAACGAATCTACTAAGTTATACATCTTGTCAGATTACACTATCCAGGAACGTTTCAAATTGCTGCACTCAACCATCTTTGTATGAAAGCAACTCATTCCGAGAAGAGAACTACCTTATTTCACACAGTACAGTGTTCGGTAATGAATATCTTTGTTTTCTAAGCACAGTATTTTAGAAATAAAACATATCTACTAAGTTATACATCCTGTTAGATTACACAAACCAGAAAAGTATCAACTTGCTGCACTCAACGGTCTTCGTAGGAACGCATCTCATTCCGCCAACAGAACTAGCTTATTTCACACAGTACTATTTTTGGCAATGAAGAGCTTTGTTTTATAAGCAAACTACTTTAGAAATGAAACGAATCTACTATGTTGTACATCTTGTTAGATTATACAAACCAGGAACATTTGATCTTGCTGTACTCAACCGTCTTCGTATGAAAGCAACTCATTCCAAGAACAGAACTAGCTTATTTCACACTGTACAGTGTTTGGTAATGAAGACCTTTGTTTTCTAAGCAAACTACTTTATAAATGAAACGAATCTACTAAGTTGTAAATCTTGTTAGATTACACACACCAAGAAAGTATCAACTTGCTGGACTCAACCGTCTTCATAGTAAAGCAACTCATTCCTAGAACAGAACTAGCTTATTTCACACAGTACAGTTTTGGGCAATGAAATCTTTGTTTTCTAAGCAAACTTCTTTAGAAATAACAGGAATCTACTAAGTTATACGTCTTGTTAGATTTCACAAACCAGGAAAGTTTGATGGTGCTGCACTCAACCGTATTTGTAGTAATGAACCTCATTCTGAGAACAGAACTTGCTTATTTCACACAGTATAATTTTCGGCAATGAAGATCTTTGTTTTTTTTAGCCAAGTACTTTAGAAATGAAACGAATCTACTAAGTTGTACATCTTGTCAGATGTCACAAACCAGGAAAGTATCAACTTGCTGCACTCAACCATCTTCGAAGGAATGCAAATCATTCCCAGAACGGTAGTAGCTTAATTCACACAGTGCAGTGTTCGTCAATGAAGACCTTTGTTTTCTCAGCCAACTACTTTAGAAATGAAACGTATCTACTAAGTTGTACATCTTTTTAGATTATAAAATCCAGGAATGTTTCAACTTGCTGCACTCAACCATCTTCGTAGGAATGCAATTCATTCTGAGAACAGAACTAGCTTATATCACACAGAACAGTTTTCGGGAATGAAGATCTTTATTTCCTAAGCAAACTACTTTAGAAAAAAAGTATCTACTAAGTTGTACATCTTGTTACATTACACAAACTAGGAAACTATCAATTTCCTGTACTCAACCTTCTTTTTGGGAAAGCAACTCATTCCAAGAACAGAACTAGCTTATTACACACAGTACAGTGTTCAGCAATGAAGATGTTTGTTTTCAAAGTAAATTCCTTTAGAAATAAAACGAATCTACTAAGTTGTATATCTTGTTCGATTACACAAACCGGGAAAGTTTGATCTTGCTGCACTCAACTGTCTTTGTGTGAAAGCAACTCATTCCGAGAACAGAACTAGCTTATTTCACACAGTACAGTTTTTGGCAATGAAGATCTTTGTTTTCTAAGCAAACTACTTTAGAAATGAAACGAATCAACTAAGTTGTACATCTTGTTAGATTACACAAACTAGTAAAGTTTGATCTTGCTGAACTCAACAGTCTTCGTAGGAACTCAACTCATTCCGGCAACAGAACATGCCTATTTCACACTGTACAGTTTTCGGCAATGAAGACCTTTGATTTCTAAGCAAACTACTTTAGAAATGAACCGAATCTACCAAGTTGTACATCTTGTTAGATTACACAAACCAGAAAAGTTTACACTTGCTGCACTCAACCATCTTCATGGGAAAGGAACTCATTCCGAGAACAGAACTAGCATATTTCACACAGTACAGTATTTGACAATGAAGATGTTTGTTTTCTAAGCAAACTACTTCACAAATGAAACGAATTTACTAAGTTGTATATCTTGACAGATTACACAAACCATGAAGGTATCAACTTGCTGCACTCAACCATCTTTGTGGGAAAGTAACTCATTCCGAGGACAGAACTGGCTTATTTCACACAGTGCAGTGTTCGACAATGAAGATCTTTGTTTTCTAGGCAAACTAATTTAGAAATGAAACTTATCTACTAAGTTGTGTATCTTGTTAGATTACACAAACGAGGAAAGTATCAACTTTCTGCAGTCAACCGTCTTCATAGAAAAGCCACTCATTCCGAGAACAGAACTAGCTTATTTCACATGGAAGAGTGTTCTGCAATGAAGATCTTTGTTTTCTAAGCAAAATACTTTACAAAAGAAACGAATCTAATAAGTTGTACATCTTGTTACATTACAGAGACGAGGAAAGTATAAATTTCCTGAACTCAAACTTCTTCGTGGGAAAGCAACTCATTCCAAGAACAGAACTAGTTTATTTCACACAGTACAGTGTTCTTCAATGAAGACCTTTGTTTTCTAGGTAAACTACTTTAGAAATGAAACGAATCTACTAAGTTGTACATCTTCTCAGTTTACACAATCCAGGAAAGTTTCAACTTGCTGCACTCAAGTGTCTTCGTAGGAAAGCAACTCATTCCGAAAACAGTGTTCGGTAATGAATATCTTTGTTTTATAAGCACACTATTTTAGAAATGAAACATATCTACTAAGTTATACATCATATCAGATTACACAAACCAGAAAAGTATCAACTTGCTGCACTCAACCCTCTTGTAGGAACGCATCTCATTCCGCAAACAGAACTAGCTTATTTTCACACAGTACACTGTTCGGCAATGAAGATCTTTGTTTTCTAAGCAAACTACTTTGGAAATGAAAGGATTCTACTGAGTTGTACATCTTGTTAGATTACACAAACCAGGAAAGTATCAACTTGCTGCACTCAAACTTCTTCATGGGATAGCAACTCATTCCAAGAACAGAACTAGCTTATTTCACACAGTAGAGTTTTTGGCAAGAAGACCCTTGTTTTCTAAGTAAACCACTTTAGAAGTGAAACGAATCTGCTATGTCGTACATCTTGTGAGGTTACACAATCCAGGAAAGTTTCAACTTGCTGCACTCAAAGTCTTCATAGGAAAGCAACTCACTCTGAGAACAGAACTAGAGTATCTCACACAGTACAGTTTTCGGCAATGAAGATATTTGTTTTATAAGCAAACTACTTTAGAAATTAAACGAATCTACTAAGCTGTACATCTTGTTAGATTACACAAACCAGGAAAGTTTGATCTTGCTGCACTCAACGATCTTTGTAGGAACGCATCTCAACAGTATGCATAGGAAAGCAACTCATACCGAGAACAGAACTAGCTTATTTCACACTCTACAGTGTTCGGCAATGAAGATCTTTGTTTTCTAAGTAAACTACTGTAGAAATGAAATGAATCTACCAAGTTGTACATGGTGTTAGATTACACAAACCAAGAAAGTATAAACTTTTGCACTCGATCGTCTTCGTGGAATGCAACTCATTCCGAAAACAGAACTAGCTTATTTCACAAAGTACAATGTTCGGTAATGAAGACCTTTCTTTTCTAAGCAAACTACTTTACAAATGAAACGAATCTACTAAGTTGTACATCTTGTTAGATTACAGAAACCAGGAAAGTATCAACTCGCTACACTCAACAGTCTTCGTAGTAAAGCAACTCATTCCGAAAACAGAACTAGCTTATTTCACACAGTACAGTTTTTGGCAATGAAGATGTTTGTTTTTTTAGCAAACTTCTTTAGAAATGAAACTAATCTACTAAGTTTTATGTCTTTTTAGATTACAGAAACCAGAAAAGTTTGATCTTGCTGCATTCAACCGTATTTGTAGGAAAGTAACTGATTCCTATTACAGAACTAGCTTATTTCACACAGTACAGTTTTCAGCAATGAAGATCTTTGTTTTCTATGCGAAATACTTTAGATTGGAAACGAATCCACTAAGTTGTACATCTTATTAGAGTACACAAACTAGGAAAGTTTCATCTTGCTGCACTCAACTGTCTTCGTGGGAAAGCAACTCATTCTCAGAACAGAACTAACTTATTTCACAAAGTGCATTCTTCGGCAATGAAGACATTTGATTTCTAAACAAACTACTTTAGAAATGAAACGAATCTACTAAGTCGTACACCTTGTTAGATTACACAAACCAGGAAAGTATCAACTTGCTTCACTTACCGTCTTCCTTAGGAAAGAAACTCATTCCGAGAACAGAACTAGCTTATTTCACAAAGTACAATGAAGATCTTTGTTTTCTTAGCAAACTACTTTAGAAATGAAACGAATCTGCTAAGTTGTACATCTTATTAGATTACACAAACCAGGAAAATATGAACTTGCTGCACTGACCCGTCTTATTGGGAAAGCAAATAATTCCCAGTACAGAACTAGCTTATTTCACAAAGTACAGTGTTTGTCAATGAAGATATTTATTTTCTCAGCAAACTATTTTAGAAATGAAAAAAACCTACTTTGTTGTATATCTTTTTAGATTACACAATCCAGGAAAGGTTGATCTTGCTGCACTCAACCTTCATCATAGGAAAGCATCTCATTCCTCGAACACAACCAGCTCATTTCACACAGTACAGTTTTCAGCAATGAAGATCTTTGTTTTTTTAAGCAAACTACTTTAGAAGTGAAACGAATCTACTAAGTTGTATATCTTGTTAGATTACACAATACCGGGATGTTTGATCTTGCTGAACTCAACCATCTTCGTAGAAAAGCAACTCATTCCCAGAACAGAACTAGATTATTTCGCCCTGCACATTGCTTGGCAAAGAAGATCTTTGTTTTCTAAGTAAACTACTTTAGAAATGAAATGAATCCACTAAGTTGTATATATTATTAGATTACACAAAGCAGGAAAGCATCAACTTGCTGCACTCAACTGTCTTCGTCGGAAAGCAACTCATTCTGAGAAGAGAACTAGTGTATTTCACAAAGTACAGTGTTCGGCAATGAAGACCTTTGTTTTCTAAGCAAACTACGTTAGAAATGAAACGAATATACTAAGTTGTACATCTGGTCAGATTACACAAACCAGGAAAGTTTGATATTGCTGCACTCAACCGTCTTCGTAGGAAAGCATCTCTTTCCGAGAACAGAACTAGCTTATTTCACACTGTACAGTGTTTGGCAATGAAAATCTTTCTTTTGTAAGCAAACTACTATAGAAATGAAACGAATCAACTAAGTTGTACATCTTGTTAGATTACAGAAACCAAGAAAGTATCAACTTGCTGCACTCAACCGTCTTCGTGGCAAAGCAACTCATTCCAAGAACAGAACTACCTTATTACACAAAGTACAGTGTTACATTACAAAAACCAAAAAATTATCAACTTGCTGCACTGAACCGCATTCGTGGGAAGCAACTCACTCCGAGAAGAGAACTAGCTTATTTCATAAAGTACAGTGTTCGGAAATGAAGATCTTTGTTTTCTAAGCAAACTACTTTATAAATGAATCAAATCTACCAAGTTGTACACCTTGTTAGATTACACAAACCAGGAAAGTATCAACTTACTGCACCAAACCATCTTCGTGGGAAAGCAACTCATTCCGAGAACAGAACAAGCTTATTTCACACGGTACAGTGTTCGGCAACGAAGACCTTTGTTTTCTAAGCAAAATACTTTACAAATGAAACGAATCTACTAAGTTGTACATCTTGTTAGATTACACATACCTGGAAAGTACCAACTTGCTACACTCAACTGTCTTCGTAGTATAGCAACTCATTCTGAGAACAGAACTAGCTTATTTCACACAGTACAGTTTTTGGCAATGAAGATCTTTCTTATTTTAAGTAAACTACTTTGGAAATGAAACGAATCTACTAAGTTGTACATCTTCTTAGATTACACAACCCAGGAAAGTATCACCTTGCTTCTCTCAACAGTCTTAGTGGGAAAGCAACTCATTCCGAAAACAGAACCTGCTTATTTCACACTGTAGAATGTTCGGCAATGAAGATCTTTTCTCTCTATGCAAACGACTTTAGAAATGAAATGAATCTACTAAGTTGTACATCTTGTAAGATTACACAAACCAGGAAAGTATCAACTTGCTGGACTCAACCATCTTCGTGGGAAAGCATCTCATTCCGAGAACAGAACTAGCTTATTTCACAAAGTACAGTGTTCAGAAAAGAAGATCTTTGTTTGCTCAGAAAACTACTTTAGAAATGAAATGAATCTACTAAGTTGTACATCTTGGTAGATTGCACAAACCAGGAAAGTATCAACTTCCCAGACTCAACCATCTTCATGGGAAAGCAACTCATTCTGAGAACAGGACCAGCTTATTTCACACAGTACACTGTTTGTCAATGAAGACCTTTGTTTTCTAAGCAAACTACTTTAGAAATGAAACTAATCTACTAATTTGTACATCTTGTCAGATTACACAAAGCAGGAAAGTATCAACTTCCTGCACTCAACCATCTTCATGGGAAAGCAACTCATTCCGTGAACAGTACTAGCTTTTTCACACAGTACAGTGTTCAGAAATTAAGACCTTTGTTTTATAAGTAAACTAATTTAGAAATGAAAGTAATGTACAAAATTGTACGTATTGTTACATTACACAATCCAGGATAGTATCAACTTCCTGCACTCAACCGTCTTCGTAGGAAAGCAACTCATTCCGAGAACACAACTAGCTTATTTCACACACTACAGATTTTGGCAATGAAGATCTTTGTTTTTAAGCAAACTACTGTAGAAATAAAACGAATCTACCAAGTTGTACAACTTGTTAGATTACACAAACCATGAAAGTTTCACCTTGCTACACTCAACCCTCTTCATAGGAAAGCAACTCATTCAGAGAACTGAACTAGGTTATTTCACACTGTACAGGGTTCGCCAATGAAGATCGTTGTTTTCTAAGCAAACTACTTTAGAAATGAAACGAATCTACTACGGTGCACATCTTGTTAGATTACACAATCCAGGAAAGTATCAGCTTCCTGCACTCAACCTTCTTCATGGGAAAGCAACTTATTCCGAGAACAGAAGTAGCTTATTTTGCACAGTACAATGTTCGGCAATGAAGACTTTGTTTTCTAAGCGAACTACTTTAGAAATGAAACGAATTGACTAAGTTGTACATCTTGTTAGATTACACAAACCAGGAAATTATCAACTTGCTGCACTGAACCATCTTGGTAGTAAAACACCTCATTCAGAGAACAGAACTTGCATATTTCATAAAGTACAGTGTTGGGAGAAGAAGATCTTTATTTTCAAAGCAAACTACTTTGGAAATGAAATGAACCTTCTGAGTTGTACATCTTGTTATATTACCGAATCCATGAAAGTTTCAACTTGCTGCACTCAACTGTCTTCACAACAAAGCAACTCATTCAGAGAACCGAACTAGCTTATTTCACACTGTACAGTTTTTGGCAATGAAGAACTTTCTTATTTTAAGTAAACTACTTTGGAAATGAAACGAATCTGCTAAATTGTACATCTTCTAAGATTACACAAACCTGGAAAGTATCACCTTGATACTCTCAACCATCTTCGTGGGAAAGCCACTCATTCCGAAAACAGAACCAGCTTATTTCACACTGTAGAATGTTCGGCAATGAAGATCTTTTCTTTCTATGCAAACAACTTTAGAAATGAAACGAATATACTAAGTTGTACATCTTGGTAGTTTGCCCAGACCAGGAAAATATCAACTTCCCGGACTCAACCATCTTCATGGGAAAGCAAATCATTCCGAGAACAGCACTAGCTTATTTCACACAGTACAGTGTTCGGTAATGAAGACCTTTGTTTTCTAAGCAAACTACTTTAGAAATGAAACTAATCTACTAAGTTGTACAACTTGTTAGATTACACAAACCAGGAAAGTATCAACTTCCCGCACTCAACCATCTTCATAGGAAAGCAACTCATTCCACGAACAGAATTAGCTTTTTTCACACAGTACAGTGTTCGGCAATGAAGACCTTTGTTTTCTAAGCAATCTACTTTAGAAATGAAACGAATCTACTAATTTGTACATCTTGTTAGATTACACAAACCAGGAAAGTTTGATCTTGCTGCACTCAACCATCTTCGTAGGAAAGCATGTCATTCTGAGAACAGAGCTAGCTTATTTCACACTGTACTGCATTTGGCAATCAAGATCTTTGTTTTCTAAGCAAACTACTTTAGAAATGAAACGAATCTACTAGTTGTACATCGTTGTTGATTACACAAACGAGGAAAGTTTGATCTTGCCTGCACTCAACCGAATTCGTAGGGAACGCATCTCATTCTGCAAACAGAACTAGCTTATTTCCCACAGTACAGTGTTCGGCAATGAAGACCTTGTTTTCTAAGAAAACTACTTTATAAATGAAATGAATCTACTAAGTTGTACATCGTATTAGGTTACACAAACCACGAAAGTATCAACTTGCTGCACTCAACCGTCTTCATGGGAAAGCAACTCATTCCAAGAACAGAACTAGGTTATTTCACACAGTACAGTTTTTGGCAATGAAGACCTTTGTTTTCTGAGCAAACTACTTTATAAATGAAACGAACCTACTAAATTGTACCTCTTCTCAGATTACACAAACCAGGAAAGTTTGATCTTGCTGCACTCAACCATCTTCATAGTATAGATACTCATTCCCATAACTGAACTGGCTTATTTCACACAGTACAGTTTTCAGCAATGAGGATCTTTATTTTCTAAGTAAACTACTTTAGAAATGAAATGAATCTACTAAGTTGTACATCTTGTTAGATTACACAAACCATGACACTATCAACTTGCTGCACTCAACCGTCTTCTTGGGAAAGCAACTGATTCCGAGAACCAAACTAGCTTTTTCACACAGTACAGTTTTTGGCAATGAACATCTTTGTTTTCTAAGCAAACTGCTTTAGAAATGAATCGAAGGTAATAAGTTGTATATCTTGTTAGATTATTCAATCCAGGAAAGTATCAACTTTTTGCACTCAACCTTCTTCATGGCAAAGCAACTATTTCCAAGAACAGAACTAGCTTATTTCACACAGTACAGTGTTTGTCAATGAAGACCTTTGTTTTCTGAGAAAACCACTTTAGAAATGAAATGAATCTACTAAGTTGTACATCTTGTTAGATTACAAAATACATGAAAGTTTTAACTTGCTGCATTCAACCATCTTCGTAGGAAAGCAACTCATTACGAGAAGAGAACTAGCTTATTTCACACACTACAGTTTTTGGCAATGAAGATCTTTGTTTTTTAAGCAAACTACTGTAGAAATGAAACGAATCTACCAAGTTGTACAACTTGTTAGATTACACAAACCATAAACGTTTCACCTTGCTACACTCAACCCTCTTCATAGGAAAGCAACTCATTCCGAGAACAGAACTAGCTTATTTCACACAGTACAGTGTTCAGCAATGAAGACCTTTGTTTTCTAAGCAATCTACTTTAGAAATAAAACGAATCTACTAGTTTGTACATCTTGTTAGATTACACAAACCAGGAAAGTTTGATCTTGCTGCACTCAACCATCTTTGTAGGAAAGCATCTCCTTCCGATCACAGAATGAGCTTATTTCACACTGTACATGTTTCAGTACAGTTTTTGGCAATGACGATCTTTGCTTTCTATGCAAACTACATTAATAATGAAATGAATTTACTAAGTTGAACATCTTGTTAGATTAGACTAACCAGGAAAGTATCAACTTGCTGCACTGAACCACCTTCATAGTAAAGCAACTCATTCAGAGAACAGAATTTGCTTATTTCACAGAGTACAATGTTCCGAGAAGAATATCTCTTTTTTTCTAAGCAAACTACTTTAGAAATGAAACGAATATACTAAATTGTACATCTTGTTAGATTTCCCAATCCATGAAAGTTTCAACTTGCTGCACTCCACCGTCTTCACAGTAAAGCAACTCATTCTGAGAACCAAACTAGTTTATTTCACACTGTACAGTGTTTTGCAATGTAGACCTTTGTTTTCTAAGCAAACTAATTCAGAAATGGAAAGAATCTACTAAGCTGTACATCTTTTTAGATTACACAAACCAGGAAAGTATCAACTTCCTGCACTCGACCATCTTCATGGGAAAGCAACTCATTCTGACAACAGAACTTATTTCACACAGTACAGTGTTTTGCAATAAAGACTTTTGTTTTCTAAACAACCTACTTTAGAAATGAAAGGAATCTACTAAGTTGTACATCTTGTCAGATTACACAAACCAGGAAAGTTTGTACATCTTGTTAGATTACACAAACCAAGAAAGTATCAACTTGCTGCCCTGAACCGTCTTCGTGGGAAAGCAACTAATTCCAAGACAGAACTAGCTTATTTCACAAAGTATAGTGTTCAGAAAAGAAGATCTTTGTTTTCTCAGCAAACTAATTTAGGAATGAAATGAATCCACTAAGATGTACATCTTGTTAAATGACACAATCCAGGAAAGTATCAACTTCATGCACTCAACCATCTTCGTGGAAAAGTAACTCATTCCGAGAACAGAACGACCATATTTCACACAGTAGAATGTTCGGCAATGAACACCTTTGTTTTCTAAGCAAACTAGTTTTAGACATGAAACAAAATGTACTAAGTTGGACATCGTTTTAGATTCCACAATCCTGGAAAGTTTCGACTTGCTGCACTCAAATGTCTTCATGGGAAAGCAACTCAATCCGAGAACTGAACCAGAATATTTTACACGGTACAGTGTTCGGAAATGAAGATGTTTGTTTTCTAAGCAAACTACTTTAGAAATGAAAAGAATATACTAAGTTGTACATATTTTTTAGATTACACAAACCAGGAAAGTATCAACTTCCCTCACTCAACCATCTTCATGGGAAAGCAACTCATTCTGAGACCAGGACTAGCTTATTTCACACAGTAGAGTGTTTGGCAAACTGCTTTAGAAATTTCACAAACCAGGAAAGTATCAACTTGCTGCACCCAACCATCCTTGTGGAAAGCAACTCACTTCCAGAAGAGAACTAGCTTATTTCACACAGTTCTGTGTTCGGCAATGAAGGTCTTTGTTTTTAAGCAAACTACATTAGAAATGAAATGAATCTACTAAGTTGTTCGTCTTGTTAGATTACACAAACCAGGAAAGTTTGATCGTGCTGCACTCAACCATCTTCGTAGGGAAAACATGTCATTCCGAGAAGAGAGCTAGCTTATTTCACACTGTATAATATTCGGCAATGAAGATCTTTGTTTTCTAAGTAAACTACTTTAGAAATGAAATGAATCTACTAAGTTGTACATCTTGTAAGATTACACAAACCAGGAAAGTATCAACTTGCTGCACTCAACCTTCTTCGTGGGAAAGCAAATCATTCCGAGAACAGAACTAGGTTATTTCACAAAAAGTACATGGTTCAGCAATGAAGAGCTTTGTTTTATCAAAAACTACTTTAGAAATGAAACAAATATACTAAGCTGTACATTTTGTTAGATTACACAATCCAGAACAGTATCAACTTTCTGCACTCAACCATATAAGTGGGAAAGCAACTCAGTCCGAGAACAGAAATAGGTTATTTAACACTGTACAATGTTTGGCAATGAAGATCTTTTATTTCTAAAAAAACAACTTTAGAAATGAAACGAATCTCCTAAGTTGTACACTTTCTAGATTAGACAAACAAGGAAAGTATCAACTTGCTGCACGCCACCGTCTTCATGGGAAAGCAACTCATTCTGAGAACAGAACTAGCTTTTTTCGCACAACACATTGTTCGGCAATGAAGACCTTTGTTTTCTAAGCAAACTACTTTAGAAATGAAAGAATCTACTAGTTGTGCATCTTGTTAGATTTCACAAACCCGGAAAGTTTGATCTTGTTGCACTCAACCGTCTTCATTTTATAGAAACTTATTCCGAGAACAGAACTAGCTTTTTTACACAGTACAGTTTTCGGCAATGAAGATCTTTGTTTTCTAAGTAAAGTACTTTAGAAATGAAATGAATCTACTAAGTTGTACACCTTGTTAGATTACACAAACGAGGATCTTATCAACTTGCTGCACTCAACCGTCTTCGTGGAAAAGCAACTGATTCCGAGAACAAAACTAGCTTATTACACAAAGTGCTGTGTTTGGAAAAGATTATCTTTGTTTTCTCAGTAAACTCCTTTAGAAATGACACGAACCTAATAGGTTGTACATCTTGTTAGATTACACAATCCAGGAAAGTATCAACTTCCTACACTCAACCATCTTCGTGTGAAAGCAACTCATTCTGAGACCAGAACTAGCTTATTTCACACAGTACAGTGTTCGGCAATGAAGACCTTTGTTTTCTAAGCAAATTACTTTAGAAATGAAACGAATCTACTAATTTGTACGTCTTATTAGATTACACAAACCAGGAAAATTTGATCTTGCTACACTCAACCATCTTCGTGGGAAAGCAACTCATTCCGAAAACAGAACTAGCTTATTTGACAAAGTACAGTGTTCGGCAAAGAAGATCTTTGTATCTATGCAAATTACTTTAGAAATTAAACGAATTTACTAATTAGTAGGTCTTATTAGATTACACAAACAAGGAAAGTTTTATCTTGTTGCACTCAAACTTCTTCGTAGGAAGCAACTAATTCTGAGAATAGAACTAGCTTATTTCACACTGTACAGTGTTTGCCAATGAAGATCTCTGTTTTCTAAGCAAACTACTTTAGAAATGAAACGAATCTACTGAGTTGTACATATTGTTAGGTAACACAATCCAAGAAAGTATTAACTTCCTTCACTCAACCATATTCGGGATTAAGCAACTCATTCCGAGAACAGAACTAGATTATTTCACACAGTACTGTGTTTGGCAATGAAGACCTTTGTTTTCTAAGCAAACTACTTTAGAAATGAAACGAATCTACTAATTTGTACATCTTGTTAGATTACACAAACCAGGAAAGTTTGATCTTGCTGCACTCAACTATCTTCGTAGGAAAGCATGTCATTCTGAGAAAAGAGCTAGCTCATTTCCCAGTGTACAATTTTTGGCAATGAAGATCTTTGTTTCCTAAGCAAACTATTTTAGAAATGAAACGAATCTACTAAGTTGTATATCTTGTTAGATTACACAAACCAGGAAAGTATCAACTTGCTGCACTGTACTGTCTTTGTGGGAAAGCAACGCATTCCGAGAACAGAAGAAGCTGATTAAACAAAGTATAATGTTCAGCAATGAAGATCTTTGTTTTCTCAACAAACTATTTTAGAAAGGAAACGAATCTACTACATTGTCCTTCTTTTTAGATTTCACAGTCCATAAAAGTATCAACTTCCTAAACTCAACCTTCTTCGTGGGAAAGCAACTCATTCCAAGAACAGAACTAGCTACTAGCTTATTTCACACTGTATAGTGTTTGGCAAAGAAGACCTTTGTTTTCTAGGCAAACTACATTAGAAATGAAACGAATCTACTGAGTTATAGATCTTGTTAGATTACACAAACCAGGAAAGTGTGATCTTGGTGCACTCAACCGTCTTCATAGGAAAAAACTCATTCCGAGAACAGAACTAGCTTATTTCACACTGTACTCTTTTTGGCAAGGAATATCCTTGTTTTTAGGCAAACTACTTTAGAAATGAAACAAATCTACTAACTTGTACATATTGTTAGATTACACAAACCAGGAAAGTATCAACTTCCTGCACTCAACCATCTTCATGGGAAAGCAACTCATTCCGAGAACAGAACTAGTTTATTTCACACAGTACAGTGTTCAGCAATGAAGACCTTTGTTTCTAAGCAAATTACTTTAGAACTGAAACGAATCTACTAATTTGTACATCTTATTAGATTACACAAACCAATAAGTTTGATCTTGCTGCTCAACTGTCTTCGTGGAAAAGCAACTCTTTCGAGAACAGAACTAGCTTATTTCACAAAGTACAGTGTTCGCAAAGAAGATCTTTGTTTTCTGAGCAAACTATTTTAGAAACGAAACGAATCTACAAAGTTGTACATCTTGTTAGGTTACACAAACCAGGAACGTTTGATCTTGCTACACTCAACAGTCTTCGTAGGAAAGCATGTCATTCCAAGAACAGAACTAGCTTATTTCAAACAGTACAGTGTTTGACAATGAAGACCTTTGTTTTCTAAGTAAACTACTTTAGAAATGAAACAAATCTACTAATTTGTACATCTTGTTAGATTACACAAACCAGGAAAGTTTGATCTTGCTGCACTCAACCATCTTCGTAGGAAAGCATGTCATTCCGAGAACAGAACTACCTTATTTCACACTTTACAGTGTTCGGCAATGAAGATCTTTGTTTTTAAGCAAAATACTTTATGAATGAAACGTATCTACTAAGTTGTACATGTTGTTAGATTACACAAACCAGGAAAGTATCAACTTGATGCACTCAACCGTCTTCAGTGAAAAAAACCAACTCATTCCGAGAACAGAACTAGCTTATTACACAAAGTACAGTGTTTGGCAATGAAGATCTTTTTTTTTTCAACAAACTACTTTAGAAATGAAACGAATCTACTACATTGTACATCTTTTTAGATTACACAATCCAGGAAAGTATCAACTTCAACTCATTCTGAACAGAACTAGCTTATTTCACAAAGTACAGTGTCCGAAAAAGATGATCTTTGTTTTCTCAGCAAACTACTTTAGAAAGAAATGAATCTACTTCATTGTACATCTTGTTAGATTACAAAAACCAGGAAAGTATCAACTTGCTGCACTCAACCTTCTTTGTGGGAAAGCAACTCATTCCAAGAACAGAACTAGCTTATTTCACACAGTACAGTGTTCAGCAATGAAGATCTTTGTTTTCTAAGAAAACTACTTTAGAAATGAAATGAATCTACTAAGTTGTACATCTTGTTAGATTACACAAACCAGGAAAGTATCAACTTGCTGCACTCAACCATCTTCATGGGAAAGCAACTCATTCCAAGAATAAAACTAGCTTATTTCACACAGTACACTGTTTGTCAATGAAGATCTTTTTTTCTAAACAAACTACTTTAGAAATGAAACTAATCTACTAATTTGTACATCTTTTTTGATTACACAAAGCAGGAAAGTTTCAACTTCCTGCACTCAACTGTCTTCGTGGGAAAGCAACTCATTCCCAGAACAGAGAAATTAGACTTTGTTTTATAAGTAAACTAATTTAGAAATGAAAGTAATGTACAAAATTGTACATCTTGTTAGATTACACAAACCAGGAAAGTATCAACTTGTTGCACTCAACCGTCTTCACGGGAAATGCAACTCATTCCGAGAACAGAACTAGCTTATTTCACACTCTACAGATTTTGGCAATGAAGATCTTTGTTTTTAAGCAAACTACTGTAGAAATGAAACGGATCTACTAAGTTGTATATCTTGTTAGATTACACAAACCATGAAAGTTTCAATTTGCTGCACTCAACCCTCTTCATAGGAAAGCAACTCATTCAGAGAACAGAACTAGCTTATTTCACACTGTACAGGGTTCGCCAATGAAGATCTTTGTTTTCTAAGCAAACTACTTTAGAAATGAAACTAATCTACAAAGGTGTACATCTTGTTAGATTACACAATCCAGGAAAGTATCAGCTTCCTGCACTCAACCTTCTTCATGGGAAAGCAACTCATTCCGAGAACAGAAGTAGCTTATTTCACACTGTACAATGTTTGGCAATGAAGATCTTTGTTTTCTAAGCAAACTACTTTAGAAATGAAATAAATCTACTAAGTTGTACATCTTGTTAGATTACACAAACCAGGAAATTATCAACTTGCTGCACTGAACCATCTTCATAGTAAACCAACTCATTCAGAGAACAGAACTTGCTTATTTCATAAAGTACAGTGTTGGGAGAAGAAGATCTTTGTTTTCAAAGCAAACTACTTTAGAAATGAAATGAACCTACTGAGTTGTACTTCTTGTTATATTACACAATCCATGAAAGTTTCAACTTGCTGCACTCAACTGTCTTCACAACAAAGCAACTCATTCAGAGAACAAAACTAGCTTATTTCACACTGTACAGTTTTGGCAATGAAGAACTTTCTTATTTTAAGAAAACTACTTTGGAAATGAAACGAATCTGCTAAATTGTACATCTTCTTAGATTACACAAACCTGGAAAGTATCAACTTGATACTCAACCATCTTCGTGGGAAAGCCACTCATTCCGAAACAGAACCAGCTTATTTCACACTGTAGAATGTTCGAAATGAAGATCTTTTCTTTCTATGCAAACAACTTTAGAAATGAAACGAATATACTAAGTTGTACATCTTGGTAGTTTGCCCAGACCAGGAAAATATCAACTTCCTGACTCAACCATCTTCATGGGAAAGCAAATCATTCCGAGAACAGCACTAGCTTATTTCACACAGTACAGTGTTCGGTAATGAAGACCTTTGTTTTCTAAGTAAACTACTTTAGAAATGAAACTAATCTACTAAGTTGTACAACTTGTTAGATTACACAAACCAGGAAAGTATCAACTTCCCGCACTCAACCATCTTCATAGGAAAGCAACTCATTCCACGAACAGAATTAGCTTTTTTCACACAGTACAGTGTTCGGCAATGAAGACCTTTGTTTTCTAAGCAATCTACTTTAGAAATGAAACGAATCTACTAATTTGTACATCTTGTTAGATTACACAAACCAGGAAAGTTTGATCTTGCTGCACTCAACCATCTTCGTAGGAAAGCATGTCATTCTGAGAACAGAGCTAGCTTATTTCACACTGTACTGCATTTGGCAATCAAGATCTTTGTTTTCTAAGCAAACTACTTTAGAAATGAAACGAATCTACTAGTTGTACATCGTCTATGATTACACAAACGAGGAAAGTTTGATCTTGCTGCACTCAACCGAATTCGTAGGAACGCATCTCATTCTGCAAACAGAACTAGCTTATTTCCCACAGTACCGTGTTCGGCAATGAAGACCTTGTTTTCTAAGAAAACTACTTTATAAATGAAATGAATCTACTAAGTTGTACATCGTATTAGGTTACACAAACCACGAAAGTATCAACTTGCTGCACTCAACCGTCTTCGTGGGAAAGCAACTCATTCCAAGAACAGAACTAGGTTATTTCACGCAGTACAGTTTTTGGCAATGAAGACCTTTGTTTTCTGAGCAAACTACTTTATAAATGAAACGAACCTACTAAATTGTACCTCTTCTCAGATTACACAAACCAGGAAAGTTTGATCTTGCGGCACTCAACCATCTTCATAGTATAGATACTCATTCCCATAACTGAACTGGCTTATTTCACACAGTACAGTTTTCAGCAATGAGGATCTTTATTTTCTAAGTAAACTACTTTAGAAATGAAATGAATCTACTAAGTTGTACATCTTGTTAGATTACACAAACCATGACACTATCAACTTGCTGCACTCAACCGTCTTCTTGGGAAAGCAACTGATTCCGAGAACCAAACTAGCTTTTTTCACACAGTACAGTTTTTGGCAATGAACATCTTTGTTTTCTAAGCAAACTGCTTTAGAAATGAATCGAAGGTAATAAGTTGTATATCTTGTTAGATTATTCAATCCAGGAAAGTATCAACTTTTTCACTCAACCTTCTTCATGGCAAAGCAACTATTTCCAAGAACAGAACTAGCTTATTTCACACAGTACAGTGTTTGTCAATGAAGACCTTTGTTTTCTGAGAAAACCACTTTAGAAATGAAATGAATCTACTAAGTTGTACATCTTGTTAGATTACAAAATACATGAAAGTTTTAACTTGCTGCATTCAACCATCTTCGTAGGAAAGCAACTCATTACGAGAAGAGAACTAGCTTATTTCACACACTACAGTTTTTGGCAATGAAGATCTTTGTTTTTTAAGCAAACTACTGTAGAAATGAAACGAATCTACCAAGTTGTACAACTTGTTAGATTACACAAACCATAAACGTTTCACCTTGCTACACTCAACCCTCTTCATAGGAAAGCAACTCATTCCGAGAACAGAACTAGCTTATTTCACACAGTACAGTGTTCAGCAATGAAGACCTTTGTTTTCTAAGCAATCTACTTTAGAAATAAAACGAATCTACTAGTTTGTACATCTTGTTAGATTACACAAACCAGGAAAGTTTGATCTTGCTGCACTCAACCATCTTTGTAGGAAAGCATCTCCTTCCGATCACAGAATGAGCTTATTTCACACTGTACATGTTTCGCACTACAGTTTTTGGCAATGACGATCTTTGCTTTCTATGCAAACTACATTAATAATGAAATGAATTTACTAAGTTGAACATCTTGTTAGATTAGACTAACCAGGAAAGTATCAACTTGCTGCACTGAACCACCTTCATAGTAAAGCAACTCATTCAGAGAACAGAATTTGCTTATTTCACAGAGTACAATGTTCCGAGAAGAATATCTCTTTTTTTCTAAGCAAACTACTTTAGAAATGAAACGAATATACTAAATTGTACATCTTGTTAGATTTCCCAATCCATGAAAGTTTCAACTTGCTGCACTCCACCGTCTTCACAGTAAAGCAACTCATTCTGAGAACCAAACTAGTTTATTTCACACTGTACAGTGTTTTGCAATGTAGACCTTTGTTTTCTAAGCAAACTAATTCAGAAATGGAAAGAATCTACTAAGCTGTACATCTTTTTAGATTACACAAACCAGGAAAGTATCAACTTCCTGCACTCGACCATCTTCATGGGAAAGCAACTCATTCTGACAACAGAACTTATTTCACACAGTACAGTGTTTTGCAATAAAGACTTTTGTTTTCTAAACAACCTACTTTAGAAATGAAAGGAATCTACTAAGTTGTACATCTTGTCAGATTACACAAACCAGGAAAGTTTGTACATCTTGTTAGATTACACAAACCAAGAAAGTATCAACTTGCTGCCCTGAACCGTCTTCGTGGGAAAGCAACTAATTCCAAGACAGAACTAGCTTATTTCACAAAGTATAGTGTTCAGAAAAGAAGATCTTTGTTTTCTCAGCAAACTAATTTAGGAATGAAATGAATCCACTAAGATGTACATCTTGTTAAATGACACAATCCAGGAAAGTATCAACTTCATGCACTCAACCATCTTCGTGGAAAAGTAACTCATTCCGAGAACAGAACGACCATATTTCACACAGTAGAATGTTCGGCAATGAACACCTTTGTTTTCTAAGCAAACTAGTTTAGACATGAAACGAATGTACTAAGTTGGACATCGTTTTAGATTCCACAATCCTGGAAAGTTTCGACTTGCTGCACTCAAATGTCTTCGTAGGAAAGCAACTCAATCCGAGAACTGAACCAGAATATTTTACACGGTACAGTGTTCGGAAATGAAGATGTTTGTTTTCTAAGCAAACTACTTTAGAAATGAAAAGAATATACTAAGTTGTACATATTTTTAGATTACACAAACCAGGAAAGTATCAACTTCCCTCACTCAACCATCTTCATGGGAAAGCAACTCATTCTGAGACCAGGACTAGCTTATTTCACACAGTAGAGTGTTTGGCAAACTGCTTTAGAAATTTCACAAACCAGGAAAGTATCAACTTGCTGCACCCAACCATCCTTGTGGGAAAGCAACTCACTTCCAGAAGAGAACTAGCTTATTTCACACAGTTCTGTGTTCGGCAATGAAGGTCTTTGTTTTTTAAGCAAACTACATTAGAAATGAAATGAATCTACTAAGTTGTTCGTCTTGTTAGATTACACAAACCAGGAAAGTTTGATCGTGCTGCACTCAACCATCTTCGTAGGAAAACATGTCATTCCGAGAAGAGAGCTAGCTTATTTCACACTGTATAATATTCGGCAATGAAGATCTTTGTTTTCTAAGTAAACTACTTTAGAAATGAAATGAATCTACTAAGTTGTACATCTTGTAAGATTACACAAACCAGGAAAGTATCAACTTGCTGCACTCAACCTTCTTCGTGGGAAAGCAAATCATTCCGAGAACAGAACTCGGTTATTTCACAAAGTACATGGTTCAGCAATGAAGAGCTTTGTTTTATCAAAAAACTACTTTAGAAATGAAACAAATATACTAAGCTGTACATTTTGTTAGATTACACAATCCAGAACAGTATCAACTTTCTGCACTCAACCATATAAGTGGGAAAGCAACTCAGTCCGAGAACAGAAATAGGTTATTTAACACTGTACAATGTTTGGCAATGAAGATCTTTTATTTCTAAAAAAACAACTTTAGAAATGAAACGAATCTCCTAAGTTGTACACTTTCTAGATTAGACAAACAAGGAAAGTATCAACTTGCTGCACGCCACCGTCTTCATGGGAAAGCAACTCATTCTGAGAACAGAACTAGCTTTTTCGCACAACACATTGTTCGGCAATGAAGACCTTTGTTTTCTAAGCAAACTACTTTAGAAATGAAAGAATCTACTAGTTGTGCATCTTGTTAGATTTCACAAACCCGGAAAGTTTGATCTTGTTGCACTCAACCGTCTTCATTTTATAGAAACTTATTCCGAGAACAGAACTAGCTTTTTTACACAGTACAGTTTTCGGCAATGAAGATCTTTGTTTTCTAAGTAAAGTACTTTAGAAATGAAATGAATCTACTAAGTTGTACACCTTGTTAGATTACACAAACGAGGATCTTATCAACTTGCTGCACTCAACCGTCTTCGTGGAAAAGCAACTGATTCCGAGAACAAAACTAGCTTATTACACAAAGTGCTGTGTTTGGAAAAGATTATCTTTGTTTTCTCAGTAAACTCCTTTAGAAATGACACGAACCTAATAGGTTGTACATCTTGTTAGATTACACAATCCAGGAAAGTATCAACTTCCTACACTCAACCATCTTCGTGTGAAAGCAACTCATTCTGAGACCAGAACTAGCTTATTTCACACAGTACAGTGTTCGGCAATGAAGACCTCGGATTTCTAAGCAAATTACTTTAGAAATGAAACGAATCTACTCATTTGTACGTCTTATTAGATTACACAAACCAGGAAAATTTGATCTTGCTACACTCAACCATCTTCGTGGGAAAGCAACTCATTCCGAAAACAGAACTAGCTTATTTGACAAAGTACAGTGTTCGGTAAAGAAGATCTTTGGTATCTATGCAAATTACTTGCGAAATTAA
Source organism: Orientallactaga sibirica (assembly GCA_036365145.1). Classification (NCBI taxonomy): domain Eukaryota; kingdom Metazoa; phylum Chordata; class Mammalia; order Rodentia; family Dipodidae; genus Orientallactaga; species Orientallactaga sibirica. The sequence goes on along the minus strand of JAEOAD010000421.1, from coordinate 26,877 downwards.
ACGAATTTACTAATTAGTAGGTCTTATTAGATTACACAAACAAGGAAAGTTTTATCTTGTTGCACTCAAACTTCTTCGTAGGAAGCAACTAATTCTGAGAATAGAACTAGCTTATTTCACACTGTACAGTGTTTGCCAATGAAGATCTCTGTTTTCTAAGCAAACTACTTTAGAAATGAAACGAATCTACTGAGTTGTACATATTGTTAGGTAACACAATCCAAGAAAGTATTAACTTCCTTCACTCAACCATATTCGGGATTAAGCAACTCATGCCGAGAACAGAACTAGATTATTTCACACAGTACTGTGTTTGGCAATGAAGACCTTTGTTTTCTAAGCAAACTACTTTAGAAATGAAACGAATCTACTAATTTGTACATCTTGTTAGATTACACAAGCCAGGAAAGTTTGATCTTGCTGCACTCAACTATCTTCGTAGGAAAGCATGTCATTCTGAGAAAAGAGCTAGCTCATTTCCCAGTGTACAATTTTCGGCAATGAAGATCTTTGTTTCCTAAGCAAACTATTTTAGAAATGAAACGAATCTACTAAGTTGTATATCTTGTTAGATTACACAAACCAGGAAAGTATCAACTTGCTGCACTGTACTGTCTTTGTGGGAAAGCAACGCATTCCGAGAACAGAAGAAGCTGATTAAACAAAGTATAATGTTCAGCAATGAAGATCTTTGTTTTCTCAACAAACTATTTTAGAAAGGAAACGAATCTACTACATTGTCCTTCTTTTTAGATTTCGCAGTCCATAAAAGTATCAACTTCCTAAACTCAACCTTCTTCGTGGGAAAGCAACTCATTCCAAGAACAGAACTAGCTACTAGCTTATTTCACACTGTATAGTGTTTGGCAAAGAAGACCTTTGTTTTCTAGGCAAACTACATTAGAAATGAAACGAATCTACTGAGTTATAGATCTTGTTCGATTACACAAACCAGGAAAGTGTGATCTTGGTGCACTCAACCGTCTTCATAGGAAAAAAATGTCATTCCGAGAACAGAACTCGCTTATTTCACACTGTACTCTTTTTGGCAAGGAATATCCTTGTTTTTTAGGCAAACTACTTTAGAAATGAAACAAATCTACTAACTTGCACATATTGTTAGATTACACAAACCAGGAAAGTATCAACTTCCTGCACTCAACCATCTTCATGGGAAAGCAACTCATTCCGAGAACAGAACTAGTTTATTTCACACAGTACAGTGTTCAGCAATGAAGACCTTCGATTTCTAAGCAAATTACTTTAGAACTGAAACGAATCTACTAATTTGTACGTCTTATTAGATTACACAAACCAATAAGTTTGATCTTGCTGCTCTCAACTGTCTTCGTGGAAAAGCAACTCTTTGCGAGAACAGAACTAGCTTATTTCACAAAGTACAGTGTTCGGCAAAGAAGATCTTTGTTTTCTGAGCAAACTATTTTAGAAACGAAACGAATCTACAAAGTTGTACATCTTGTTAGGTTACACAAACCAGGAACGTTTGATCTTGCTACACTCAACAGTCTTCGTAGGAAAGCATGTCATTCCAAGAACAGAGCTAGCTTATTTCAAACAGTACAGTGTTTGACAATGAAGACCTTTGTTTTCTAAGTAAACTACTTTAGAAATGTAACGAATCTACTAATTTGTACATCTTGTTAGATTACACAAGCCAGGAAAGTTTGATCTTGCTGCACTCAACCATCTTCGTAGGAAAGCATGTAATTCCGAGAACAGAGCTACCTCATTTCACACTTTACAATGTTCGGCAATGAAGATCTTTGTTTTTTAAGCAAACTACTTTATGAATGAAACGTATCTACTGAGTTGTACATGTTGTGAGATTACACAAACCAGGAAAGTATCAACTTGATGCACTGTACCGTCTTAGTGAAAAACCAACTCATTCCGAGAACAGAAGAAGCTTATTACACAAAGTATAGTGTTTGGTAATGAAGATCTTTTTTTTTCTCAACAAACTACTTTAGAAATGAAACGAATCTACTACATTGTACATCTTTTTAGATTACACAATCCAGGAAAGTATCAACTTCCTGAACAGAACTAGCTTATTTCACAAAGTACAGTGTCCGAAAAAGATGATCTTTGTTTTCTCAGCAAACTACTTTAGAAAGGAAATGAATCTACTTCATTGTACATCTTGTTAGCTTACAAAATACAGGAAAGTATCAACTTCCTGCACTCAACCTTCATTGTGGGAAAGCAACTCATTCCAAGAACAGAACTAGCTTATTTCACACAGTACAGTGTTCGGCAATGAAGACCTTCGTTTTCTAACCAAACTACTTTAGAAATGAAATGAATCTACTAAGTTGTACATCTTGTTAGGTTACACAAACCAGGAACGTTTGATAATGCTGCACTCAACCGTTTGCGTAGGAAAGAAACTCATTCCAAGAATAAAACTAGCTTATTACACAGTGTACAGCGTTCAGCAATGAAGATCTTTTTTTCTATGTAAACTACTTTAGAAACGAAATGAATCTACTAAGTTCTGCATTGTTTTTGATTACACAAACCTGGAAAGTTTCAACTTGTGGCATTCAACTGTCCTCGTGGGAAAGCAACTCATTCCCAGAACAGAACTAGCTTATTTCACAAAGTACAGTGTTCGGCTTGTACATCTTGTCAGATTACACAAACCAGGAAAGTATCAGCTTGCTGTGATCAACCGTCTACGTGAGAATGCAACTCATTCCGAGAACAGAACTAGCTTATTTCACACTCTACAATGTTTGGCAACGAAGATCTTTGTCTTCTAAGAAAACTACTTTTGAAATGAAACGGATGTACTAACTTGTATATCTTGTTACATTACACAAATCAGGAAAGTATTAATTTGCTGCACTCAACCGTCTTCCTAATAACGCAACTCATTCCGAGAACAGAACTAGCTTATTTCACACAGTACAGTTATCGGCAATGAAGATCTTGTTTTTTAAGCAAAGTACTTTAGAAATGAAACTAATCTACAAAGGTGTACATCTTCTTAGTATCAACTTCCTGTACTCAACCATCTTCGTGGGAGAGCAACTCATTCCGAGCACAGAAGTAGCTTATTTCACACTGTACAATTTTTGGCAATGAAGATCTTTGTTTCCTAAGTAAACTCCTTAGAAATAAAATAAATCTACTAAGTTGTACATCTTGTTAGATTACAGAAACCAGGAAAGTATCAACTTGCTGCACTGAAACATCTTCATGGGAAACCAACTCATTCCTAGAACAGAACAAGCTTATTTCACAAAGTACAGTGTTCGGCTATGAAGACCTTTGTTTTCTAAGCAAACTACCTTAGAAATGAAACGAATCTACTAAGTTGTATATCTTGTTAGATTACACAAACCAAGAAAGTATCAGCTTGCTGCGATCAACCATCTACGTGGGAATGCAACTCATTCCGAGAACAAAACTAGCTTATTTCACACTGTACAACGTTCGGCAACGAAGATCTTTGTCTTCTAAGAAAACTACTTTTGAAATGAAAAGAATGTACTAAGTTGTACATCTTGTTACATTACACAAATCAGGAAAGTATTAACTTGCTGCACTCAACCGTCTTCTTAATAACGCAACTCATTCCGAGAATGGAATTAACATATTTCACACAGTACAGTTATCGACAATGAAGATCTTGTTTTTTAAGCAAAGTACTTTAGAAATGAAGCGAATCTACAAAGCTGTACATCTTCTTAGATTACACAATCCAAGAAAGTATCAACTTCCTGTACTCAACCATCTTTGTGGGAAAGCAACTCATTCCGAGAACAGAAGTAGCTTATTTCACACTGCACAATGTTCGGCAATGAAGATCTTTGTATCCTAAGTAAACTCCTTAGAAATAAAATAAATCTACTAAGTTGTACATCTTGTTAGATTACAGAAACCAGGAAAGTATCAACTTGCTGCACTGAACCGTCTTCATGGGAAAGCAACTCATTCCTAGAACAAAACCAGGTTATTTCACAAAGAACAGTGTTCGGCAATGATGATCTTTGTTTTCTAAGCAAACTACTTTAGAAATGAAACGAATCTACAAACCTGTACATCTTGTTATATTACACAATCCTAGAAAGTATCAACTTCTTGTACTCAACCATTTTCGTGGGAGAGCAACTCATTCCGAGAACAGAACTAGCTTATTACACACAGTACAGTTTTCTGCAATGAAGATCTTTCCTTTTTTAAGCAAACTACTTTGGGAATGAAATGAATCTACTAAGTTGTACATCTTGGTAGATTACCCACTCCATGAATGTTTCAACTTGCTGCGCTCAACCATCTTTTTAGGAAAGCAACTCATTCTGAGAACCGAACAAGCTTATTTCACATGGTACAGTGTGCAGAAATGAAAATCTTTTCTTACTAAGTAAACTACTTTAGAAATGAAAAGAATCTACTAAGTTGTACATCTTTTTAGATTACACAAACCAGGAAAGTATCAACTTCCCGCACTCAACCATCTTCATAGGAAAGCAACTCATTCCGAGAACAGAACTAGCTTATTTCACACAGTACAGTTTTTGGCAATGAAGATCTTTGTTTACTAAGCAAACTACGTTAGTAGTGAAACGAATCGAGTAAGTTGTAGACCTTCTTTGATTACACAAACCAGGAAAGTATCAACTTGCCGCACTCAACTGTCTTTGTGGTAAAGCAACTCATTCCAAGAACAGAACTACCTTATTACACAAAGTACAGTGTTTGGCAATGAAGATCTTTGTTTTCTCAGCAAACTACTTTAGAAATGAAACGAAACTACTAAGTTGTACATCTTGTTAGATTACACAATCCAGGAAAGTATCAACTTCCTCACTCAACCATCTTCGTGGGAAAGCAACTCTTTCCAAGAACAGAACTAGCTTATTTCACAGAGTACAGTGTTCGGCAATGAAGAACTTTGTTTTTTTAACCAAACTACTTTAGAAATGAAAAGAATCTACTAAGTTGTACATCTTTTTAGATTACACAAACCGGGAAAGTATGAACTTGTTGCACTCAACCGTCTTCCTTGGAAAGCAACTCATTCCGAGAACCGAAATAGCTTATTTCACACGGTACAGTGTTAGGGAATGAAGACATTTGTTTTCTGAGCAAAATATTTTAGAAATGAAAAGAATCTACTAAGTTGTACACCTTTTTAGATTACACAAACCAGGAAATTATCAACTTCCAGCACTCAACAATGTTCATGGGAAAGCCACTCATTCCGAAAACAGAACTAGCTTATTTCACACAGTACAGTGTTGGGCAATGAAGACCTTTGTTTTCTAAGCAAACTACTTTAGAAATGAAACGAATCTAGTAATATGTACATCTTGATAGATTACACAAATCAGTAAAGTATCTACTTGCTGCACTCAACAGTCTTCGTAGTAAAGCAACTCATTCCTAGAATAGAACAAGGTTATTTCACACAGTATAGTTTTCGAAAATGAAGATCTTTGTTTTCTAAGCAAAGTACTTTTGAATTGAAACAAATCCACTAAATTGTACATCTTGTCAGATTACACAAACCAGGAAAGTTTTATCTTGCTGCACGCAACAGTCTTCGTTGGAAAGCAACTCATTCCGAGAACAGAAGTAGCTTCTTTCTCAAAGTCCAGTGTTCGGCAATGAAGATCTTTGTTTTCTCCGCGAACTACTTTAGAAACGAAACGAATCTACTAAGTTGTACATGTTTTTATATTACACAATGCAGAAAAGAATCAACTTCCTGCTCTCAACCTTCTTCATGGGAAATCAACTCATTCCAAGACCAGAACTAGCTTATTTCACACAGTACTGTGTTCGGCAATGAAGATCTTTGTTTTCTAAGCAAACTACTTTTGAAATCAAACGAATCTACTAAGTTGCACATCTAGTTAGATTACACAAACCAGGAAAATATCAACTTCCCGTAACTCAACCATGTTCTTGGGAAAGCAACTCATTCCGAGAACAGAACTAGCTTCTTTCACACAGTACAGTGTTGGGCAATGAAGACCTTTGTTTTCTTAGGACACTACTTTAGAAATGGAACGAATCTACTAAGATGTACATATTGATAGATTACACAAATCATTACAGTATCAACTTGCTGCACTCAACAATCTTCGTAGTAAAGCAACTCATTCCGAGAATAGAACAAGCTTAATTCACACAGTATAGTTTTCAGGAATGAAGATCTTTGTTTTCTAAGCAAAGTACTTTTGAAATGAAACAAATCCACTAAATTGTACATCTTGTCTGATTACACAAACCAGGAAAGTTTGATCTTGCTGCAGGCAACAGTCTTCATTGGAAAGCAACTCATTCCAAGAACAGAACTATCTTATTTAACACAGTACAGTGTTAGGCAATGAATATCTTTGTTTTCTAAGCAAACTACTTTAGAAATGAAACGAATCTACTAAGTTGCACATCTTGTTAGATTACACAAACCAGCAAAGTATCAACTTGCCTCGCTGAACAGTCTTCGTGGGAAAGCAGCTCATTCCGAGAACAGAACTAGGTTATTTCACAAAGTACAGTGTTCGGAAAAGAAGATCTTTGTTTTCTCTGCAAACTACTTTAAAAATGAAATGAATATACTAAGTTGTATATCTTATTAGCTTACACAATCCAGGAAAGTATCAACTTCCTGCAGCCAACCTTCTTTTTGGGAATGCAACTCATTCCAAGAACAGATTTATATTATTTCACACAGTACAGTGTTCGGCAATGAGGAACTTTGTTTTCTAAGGAAACTACTTTATAAATGAAACGAATCTACTAACTTGTACATCTTGTTAGATTACACATACCTGAAAAGTACCAACTTGCTACACTCAACCGTCTTACTAGGAAAGCAACTCATTCCGAGAACAGAACTAGCTGATTAAACCCAGGACATATTACGGCAATGAAGATCTTCCATTTTTTACCCAAACTACTTTGGAAATGAAACGAATCTACTAAGTTGTACATCTTGTTAGATTCCAAAAACCAGGAAAGTATCAACTTGCTGCACTGAAGGGTCTTCGTGGGAATGCAACTCATTCCCAGAAGAGAACTAGCATATTTCACAAAATACAGTATCCGTCAATGAAGATCTTTGTTTTCTAAGCAAACTACTTCAGAAATGAAACGAATCTACTAAGCTGTACATCTTTTTAGATTGCACAATCCAGGAAAGTGCCACCTTCCTCACTCAACCATTTTCGTCGGAAAGTAACTCATTCCGAAAACAGAATGACCTTAATTCACACAGTACAGTGTTCGGCAATGAAGACCCTTGTTTTCTGACCAAACTACTTTAGAAATGAAACCAATCAACTGTGTTGTACATGTTCTTCGATTACCTAATGCAGGAAAGTTTCAATGTGATGCACTAAAACGTCTTCTTAGGAAGGCAACTCATTCCAAGAACCGAACCAGCTTTTTTTACACAGTACAGTGTTCGGAAATGAAGATCTTTGTTTTTTAAGCAAACTAGTTTAGAAAAGAAAAGAATCTACTTCTAGCACTATATTGAAGAGCAGAGGTGAGAGTGGACACCCCTGCCTTGTTCCTGACCTCAATGGGAATTCCTTCAGTCTCTCCCCATTAAGAATTACTTGGGCTTTAGGTGCTTTATATATAGCCTTTATTATGTTGAGATAAGTGCCGTCCATACCTATTCTCTCCAATGTTTTGATCATGAAGTGATGTTGTATTTTGTCAAAGGCTTTTTCTGCATCTATCAAAATGATCATGTGGTTTTTGTGTTTCAGCTTGTTTATGTGGTGTATTACATTGACAGAATTCTGTATGTTGAACCACCGCTGCGTTCCAGGGATGAAGCCTACTTGATCAAGTTGGATAATGCTTTTGATGTACTGTTGAATTCGGTTTGCAAGAAATTTGTTCAGGATCTTTGCGTCTATGTTCATCAGAGAAATGGGCCTATAATTTTCCTTTCTTGTGGCATCCCTGCCTGGTTTTGGAATTAGGGTGATACTAGCTTCATAAAAAGAGTTAGGGATCTCTCCCTGTTCCCCTATTGTGTGGCAGAGTTTGAGAAGAATTGGTTTCAGTTCTTCCATGAAGGTTTAGTAGAATTCTGCTGAGAAACCATCTGGTCCTGGACTCTTCTTTTTGGGGAGGTGTTTGATTACCTCTTCTATCTCAAAGGGTGTGATGGGTTTGTTTAGGAAATTAATCTGCCTTGGGCTTAGCTTTGGTAGATGGTATGTGTCTAGGAATTCATCCATTTCCTCCATATTTTCCTGTTTTATGGAGTAGAGGTTTTTAAAGTAAGTCCTAATAACTCTTCCTATTTCGCTCATGTCTGTTGCGATCTCTCCCTTTTCATTTCTAATTTTGTTGATTTGAACTGTTTCTTTTTTCCGCTTGATCAAATTGGCCAGGCATGTATCAATCTTGTTATTTTTTTGAAGAACAAGCTCTTTGTTTCATCAATTTTCTTAATTGTCCTCTTAGTTTCCAATTCATTAATTTCTGCTCTGATTTTAATTATTTCTTTCCATCTGGAAATTTTTGGGTCAGGCTTTTTTAGCCTTTCCAATGCTTTTAGGTGAATGGTCAAGTTATTGATGTGGGATCTTTGTATTTTTCTTATGATGGCATTTAGTGCTATGATTTTTCCCCTAAGGACTGCCTTCATTGTGTCCCACAAGTTTTGGTATGATATGTTCTCATTGTCATAGAGTTCTAGAAATTTTGCAATTTCATTCTTTATTTCATCCACAACCCATTTGTTGTTTAAAAGAGTGTTGTTCAATTTCCAGGAGGTAGAGGGATTCCTGGTGTACTTTTTGTTGTTAATTTCTAGCATTACAGCATTGTGGTCTGATATCATGCAGGAAATTACATCAATTTTCTTGAAAGTATGGAGGCAGGCTTTGTGGCCCAGTACATGATCTATTTTAGAGAATGTTCCATGTGCTGCTGAGAAGAATGTGTAATCTGTAGATTTTGGGTGGAATGTTCTATATACGTCTGTTAGGTCTAGTTGCTCTATGGTGTTGTTGAGCTCTCTTACTTCTCTATTAATTTTCTGTTTGGATGATCTATCCATTGTTGATAGTGGAGTATTGAAGTCCCCGACTATGATGGTGTTGGTGTTTATTTCTGTTTTGCTGCCAAGTAGATTTTGCTTTATGAATTGTGGTGCCCCTGTGTTTGGTGCATAAATATTGATGATGGTGATGTCCTCTTGTTGGATTGTTCCCTTGATAAGTAAGAAGTGGCCTTCTTTGTCTTTTTTGGTTAATTTTGGTTTGAAGTCTATTTTATCTGATATAAGTATAGCTACGCCTGCATTTTTCGTGTTTGTGTTTGCTTGGAATATCATTTTGCACCCTTTCACCCTAAGGAGGTGTCTGTCTTTAGTGGTGAGGTGGGTTTCTTGAAGACAGCAGTTTGAGTGGTCCAGTTTTCTGATCCGCCCTGTTAGCTTATGTCTTTTGATGGGTGAATTGAGGCCATTAATGTTCAGAGATATTAGTTTGAGGTTTGATTTAATACCAGCCATATTGTAGTGGGTTATGGTCTTTGTGGTTTTTTTTTGGAGCGGTAAGGGGTTAATGTGGACTGCTTCTTGAGGGCTCTTGAGATTGTTATTTGTTTCTTCTGTGTGAAGAATTCCCTGAAGTACTTTCTGTAGGTTTGGCTTTGTGTTCATATATTTGTAGAGATGAGTTTTATCATGGAATGTTTTTCTTTCACCATCTATTATGAGGGATACTTTTGCTGGATAGAGTAGTTGTGGCTGGAAACCATGGGTTCGTAGAGTTTTCAGTGTTCCATTCCAGGCCCTTCTGGCTTTTAGGGTTTCCATTGAGAAATCTGAGGTAATTCTAATGGGGTTCCCTTTATATGTAATGTGTTGTTTTTTCCCTGGCTGCTTTTAGGATTTTCTCTTTGTGCTTGATGTTTAGAGTCTTAAAGATAATGTGTCTTGGAGAATTTCTCCTTTGGTCCAGTCTGTTTGGAGTTCTTGTAGCTTCTTGTAGCTTGATGGGATTTTCTCTTGAGAGAGTGGGAAAGTTTTCTTCAATTATTTTGTTGAATAAGCTTTCCATTCCTTTAGTCTGTGTTTCTTCCCCCTCTGGTATTCCCATGATCCTAATGTTTGGGTGCTTCAGGGTATCCCACATTTTCCTCATGTTCTGTTCACAATAATTTTGAACTTGTTGAAGTTTCTGGACTCATGAACTGTTTCTTCTGTTTTGTCTTCCAGTTCTGAGTTTCTATCCTCTACTTGGCTGACTCTATTCTTAAGAGCTTCTATAGAGTTTTGGGTTTGTTCAATTTGGTTCACATTTTCTACTGTTTTTTTATGTATAGTTTCCATCCCTCTGTCTAGTTCCCTTTTCACGTCATTTTCTGACCTTCTTAATGCTTCTTGGAGTTCATCCTTGCATTTTTTTATGTCTTCATCGAACTTAGCCATCTGGTTATTGAGGACTTCTTTTTTTTCACTCTCCTTCAGCTCATTTAACTGTTTTTGGAACCATTCCTGGTTCTTTTCTATTAGGTCTAATCTAGCAAGGATAACATTCATACAATTATTGGCTCTTTGTTCACTTTCTGAGAGTTGTGCTATTTGCTTGGCCAGGGTTGCATAGCTTGTCTCTTCATTTTTGGGTTCTGATTCTAATGTCTCTTCTATGATTTGCTTCGAGACATCCATTTTAGGACTGGATAGTGTAGCTTGATTTACTTGTATCTGGTTTTTCATGCTCTTCCTTTTTTGCTGTGAACTGTGCATCACACCAGTTCAGAGACACTGGCTCAGTGGGATCTGTCTTGTGATGGCACAGGGAATGGGTGGGGCTTGACCTGCGGTGTGGCTGCACAGGTTCCAGGCAGGTGATATGGCTCCACAGGCCCAGGGCACCTGCCTGTGATGGTGCACCGGGGCTCTGGCCGGGGAGCCAGAAGTGGGACAAATATGTCTTGCTCAGCAGATCCACAGACCCAAGCACCTGGCTGCAATGGTGAGCTCAGGGGCTCTGGCCAGGGAGTAGGAAGTGGGACGAATCTGTCTCACTCAGCAGATCCACAGACTCAGGAACCCCATTGCAATGGCTCACTCAGGGGCTTTGGCCGGGGAGCAGGATGTGGGATGAATCTGTCTCACTCGTTGGATCCACAGCCCCAGACACCTAACTGTATTGCAACGCCCGGGATTTCTGGCCGGGAGCAGGAAGTGGGACGAATCTGTTTCACTTGGCAGATCCACAGACCCAAACTCCCAGCTGCCTCGGCACAACTAGGGGCTCTGGTTGGGAGCAGTAAGTGGGATGAATCTGTCTCACTGTGCCACTGTGCGGGACCACAGACCCAGACACCTAACTGTATTGCTGCGCCCAGGGGCTTTGGCTGGGGAGCAGGAAGTGGGATGAATCCGTCTCACTGTGTGGACCCAGGCACCTAACTTTATTGGCATGCCCAGGGGTTCTGGCCAGGAGCAGAAAGTGGGATGAAACTGTCTCACTGTGCCACTGTGAGGGACCACAGCCCCAGGCACCTAACTGTATTGCTGCGCCCAGGGGCTCTGGCTGGGGAGGAGGAAGTGGGACGAAACTGTCTCACTTCGTGGACCCAGGCACCTAACTGTATTGGCACGCCCAGGGGCTCTGGCCTGGGAGCAGGAAGTGGGATGAAACTGTCTCACTCTGTGGACCCAGGCACCTAACTGTATTGGCGCGCCCAGGGGCTCTAACCTGGATCAGGAAGTGGGACGAATCTGTCTCACTCTGTGGACCCAGGCACCTAACTGTATTGGCGTGCCCAGGGGCTCTGGCTGGGGAGCAGGAAGTGGGACGAAACTGTCTCACGCTGTGGACCCAGGCGCCTAACTGTATTGGTGCACCCAGGGGATATGGCCTGGAGCAGGAAGTGGGACGAATCTGTCTCACTCTGTGTACCCAGGCACCTAACTGTACTGGCACACCCAGGGGCTCTGGCCGGGATCAGGAAGTGGGACGAATCTGTCTCACTCTGTGGACCCAGGCACCTAACTGTATTGGCGTGCCCAGGGGCTCTGGCTGGGAAGCAGGAAGTGGGACGAAACTGTCTCACTCTGTGGACCCAGGCGCCTAACTGTATTGGTGCGCCCAGGGGCTCTGGCCGGGACCAGGACGAATCTGTCTCACTCTGTGGACCCAGGCACCTAACTGTATTGGCGCGCCCAGGGGCTCTGGCTGGGGAAAAGGAAGTGGGACGAAACTGTCTCACTATCTGGATCAAGGCACCTAACTGTATTGGCGTGCCCAGGGGCTATGGCCGGGATCAGGAAGTGGGACGAAACTGTCTCACTCTGTGGACCAAGGCACCTAACTGTATTGGCGCACCCAGGGCCTCTGGCCGGGAGCAGGAAGTGGGACGAATCTGTCTCACTCTGTGGACCCAGGCACCTAACTGTATTGGTGCGCCCAGGGGCTCTGGCTGGGGAACAGGAAGTGGGACGAAACTGTCTGACTCTGTGGACACAGGCACCTAACTGTATTGGCGTGCCCAGGGGCTCTGGCCGGGAGCAGGAAGTGGGATGAAACTGTCTCACTCTGTGGACCCAGGCACCTAACTGTATTGGCGCGCCCAGGGGCTCTGGCCAGGCTCAGTAAGTGGGACGAAACTGTCTCACTCTGTGGACCCAGGCACCTAACTGTATTGGCGCACCCAGGGGCTCTGGCCAGGATCAGGAAGTGGGAAGAATCTGTCTCACTCTGTGGACCCAGGCACCTAACTGTATTGGCGCGCCCAGGGGCTCTGGCTGGGGAAAAGGAAGTGGGACGAAACTGTCTCACTATCTGGATCAAGGCACCTAACTGTATTGGCGTGCCCAGGGGCTCTGGCCAGGATCAGGAAGTGGGACGAATCTGTCTCACTCTGTGGACCCAGGCACCTAACTGTATTGGTGTGCCCAGGGGCTCTGCCTGGGGAACAGGAAGTGGGACAAACTGTCTCACTCTGTGGACCCAGGCACCTAACTGTATTGGCGCGCCCAGGGGCTCTGGCCGGGAGCAGGAAGTGGGACGAAACTGTCTCACTCTGTGGACCCAGGCACCTAACTGTATTGGCGTGCCCAGGGCCTCTGGCAGGGGTCAGGAAGTGGGACGAAACTGTCTCACTTCGTGGACCCAGGCACCTAACTGTATTGGCACATCCAGGGGCTCTGGCCAGGGAGCAGGAAGTGGGAAGAAACTGTCTCACTCTGTGGACCCAGGCACCTAACTGTATTGGCACGCCCAGGGGCTCTGGCTGGGCAGCAGGAAGTGGGACAAAACTGTCTCACTCTGTGGACCCAGGCACCTAACTGTATTGGCACGCTCAGGGGCTCTGGCCGGGATCAGGAAGTGGGACGAAACTGTCTCACTCTGTGGACCCAGGCACCTAACTGTATTGGCGTGCCCAGGGGCTCTGGCTGGGGAGCAGCAAGTGGGACGAAAGTGTCTCACGCTGTGGACCCAGGCACCTAACTGTATTGGTGCACCCAGAGGATATGGCCTGGAGAGGAAGTGGGACGAATCTGTCTCACTCTGTGTACACAGGCACCTAACTGTACTGGCACACCCAGGGGCTCTGGCCGGGATCAGGAAGTGGGACGAATCTGTCTCACTCTGTGGACCCAGGCACCTAACTGTATTGGTGCACCCAGGGGCTCTGGCTGGGGAGCAGGAAGTGGGACGAATCTGTCTCACTCTGTGGACCCAGGCACCTAACTGTATTGGCGCGCCCAGGGGCTCTGGCTGGGGAGCAGGAAGTGGGACGAAACTGTCTCAATCTGTGGACCCAGGCGCCTAACTGTATTGGTGCGCCCAGGGGCTCTGGCCGGGACGAGGACGAATCTGTCTCACTCTGTGGACCCAGGCACCTAACTGTATTGGCGCGCCCAGGGGCTATGGCCGGGATCAGGAAGTGGGACGAAACTGTCTCACTCTGTGGACCCAGGCACCTAACTGTATTGGCGCGCCCAGGGGCTCTGGCCGGGAGCAGGAAGTGGGACGAATCTGTCTCACTCTGTGGACCCAGGCACCTAACTGTATTGGCGCGCCCAGGGGCTCTGGCTGGGGAACAGGAAGTGGGACGAAACTGTCTGACTCTGTGGACACAGGCACCTAACCGTATTGGCGTGCCCAGGGGCTCTGGCCGGGAGCAGGAAGTGGGACGAATCTGTCTCACTCTGTGTACACAGGCACCTAACTGTACTGGCACACCCAGGGGCTCTGGCCGGGATCAGGAAGTGGGACGAATCTGTCTCACTCTGTGGACCCAGGCACCTAACTGTATTGGTGCACCCAGGGGCTCTGGCTGGGGAGCAGGAAGTGGGACGAATCTGTCTCACTCTGTGGACCCAGGCACCTAACTGTATTGGCGCGCCCAGGGGCTCTGGCTGGGGAGCAGGAAGTGGGACGAAACTGTCTCAATCTGTGGACCCAGGCGCCTAACTGTATTGGTGCGCCCAGGGGCTCTGGCCGGGACGAGGACGAATCTGTCTCACTCTGTGGACCCAGGCACCTAACTGTATTGGCGCGCCCAGGGGCTATGGCCGGGATCAGGAAGTGGGACGAAACTGTCTCACTCTGTGGACCCAGGCACCTAACTGTATTGGCGAGCCCAGGGGCTCTGGCCGGGAGCAGGAAGTGGGACGAATCTGTCTCACTCTGTGGACCCAGGCACCTAACTGTATTGGCGCGCCCAGGGGCTCTGGCTGGGGAACAGGAAGTGGGACGAAACTGTCTGACTCTGTGGACACAGGCACCTAACCGTATTGGCGTGCCCAGGGGCTCTGGCCGGGAGCAGGAAGTGGGATGAAACTGTCTCACTCTGTGGACCCAGGCACCTAACTGTATTGGCGCACCCAGGGGCTCTGGCCGGGCTCAGTAAGTGGGACGAAACTGTCTCACTCTGTGGACCCAGGCACCTAACTGTATTGGCGCGCCCAGGGGCTCTGGCCAGGATCAGGAAGTGGGACGAATCTGTCTCACTCTGTGGACCCAGGCACCTAACTGTATTGGCGCACCCAGGGGCTCTGGCTGGGGAAAAGGAAGTGGGACGAAACTGTCTCACTCTCTGGATCCAGGCACCTAACTGTATTGGCGTGCCCAGGGGCTCTGGCCAGGATCAGGAAGTGGGACGAATCTGTCTCACTCTGTGGACCCAGGCACCTAACTGTATTGGTGCGCCCAGGGGCTCTGGCTGGGGAACAGGAAGTTGGACGAAACTGTCTCACTCTGTGGACCCAGGCACCTAACTCTATTGGTGCGCCCAGGGGCTCTGGCCGGGATCAGGAAGTGGGACGAAACTGTCTCACTCTGTGGACCCAGGCACCTAACTGTATTGGCGTGCCCAGGGCCTCTGGCAGGGGTCAGGAAGTGGGACGAAACTGTCTCACTTCGTGGACCCAGGCACCTAACTGTATTGGCACATCCAGGGGCTCTGGCCGGGGAGCAGGAAGTGGGATGAAACTGTCTCACTCTGTGGACCCAGGCACCTAACTGTATTGGCGCGCCCAGGGGCTCTGACTGGGCAGCAGGAAGTGGGACAAATCTGTCTCACTCTGTGGACCCAGGCACCTAACTGTATTGGTGCGCTCAGGGGATCTGGCTGGGGAGCAGGAAGTGGGACGAAACTGTCTCACTCTGTGGACCCAGGCACCTAACTGTATTGGTGCCCCCAGGGGCTCTGGCCAGGATCAGGAAGTGGGACGAATCTGTCTCACTCTGTGGACCCAGGCACCTAACTCTATTGGCCCGCCCAGGGGCTCTGGCCTGGGAAGTGGGGAGGATCTAGCTCACTTGGTGGGTCCACAGACCTGGGGACCTGGCTGCAACGGTGCTCTGTGTCTGGCTGGCCAGGGGTCTCAGGCAGGTCCAGCGGGACCATTCAGGTAGTGGCGCCTGCCAAGAGCTTGGGAATCATTGGTTTCCTTATATTGCAAATCCACCCCCGCCCTCTGGAAGCATGCAGGAGCCAGCAAACCCCTTTAAAAGTTCCCTTTAACCTTAAGTATTCTTCTCTTTTCTTCCTCGTGAAGTGAGGCGAGGTTAGGTAGCCACCATCTTCAAGTTGTATATCTTGTTTGATTACACAATAGGACATTTTAATCTTGCTGCACTCAACCATCTTCGTAGGAAAGCAACTCATTCCTAGAACATAACGAGCTTATTTCACACTATACAGTGTTTGCAAATGAAGATCATTGTATTCTAAGCAAACTGCTTTAGAAATGAAACGAACCTACTAATTTGTACATCTTGTTAGATTACACAATCCATGAAAGTATGAACTTGCTGCACTGAACAGACTTCATGAGAAAGCAACTCATTCAGAGAACAGAAGTAGCTTATTACACAGTATAGTATTTAGCAATGAAGACCTTTGTTTTCTAAGCAAACTACTTTAGAAATGAAACGAATCTACTAAGTTGTACATCTTGTTAGATTACACAAACCAGGAAAGTATAAACTTGCTGCACTGAACCGTCTTCGTAATAAAGTAATTCATTCCGAGAACAATAATAGCTTATTTAACACACTACAGTTTTAGGGAATGAAGATCTTTGTTTTCTAAGTAAACTACTTTAGAAATGAAAAGAATCAACTAAGTTGTACATCTTGTTAGATTACACAAACCAAGAAAGTATCAACTTGCTGCACTCTACCATCTTCGTGGGAAAGCAACTCATTCCGAGAACAGAACTAGGTTATTTCACAAAGTACAGTGTTCAGCAGTGAAGAGGTTTGTTTTCTAAGCAAACTACTTTACAAATGAAATGAATCTTCTAAACTGCATCTTGTTAGATTACACAAACCAGGACAGTATCAACTTCCTGCACTCCACCATCTTCGTGAGAAAGCAACTAATTCCGAGAACACAACTAGCTAATTTCACACTGTAAAATGTTCGGCAATGAAGATCTTTTGTTCTAAGAAAACTACTTTAGAAATTAATGGAATCTACAAAGTTGTACATCTTTTTAGATTACACAAACCAGGAAAGTATCAACTTGCTGCCCTCAACAGTCTTCGTAGGAAAGCAACTCATTCCAAGAACAGAACTAGCCTATTACACACAGTACAGTATTCGAAAATAAAGATCTTTGTTTTCTAAGCAAACTACTTTAGAATGAAACGAATCTATGAAGCTGTACATCTTGTTAGATTACATAATCCAGGAAAGTATCAACTTCCTGCACTCAACCATCTTCGTGGGAAAGGAACTCATTCCAACAACAGAATGACCTTATTTCACACAGTACAGTCTTGGCAATGAAAAACTTTGTTTTCTAAGCAAACTACTTTAGAAATGAAAGGAATCTATTAAGTTGTACATCTTGTTTGATTACCCAAACCAGGAAAGTAACAATTTCCTGCACTCAACCGTCTGCATGGGAAAGCAACTTATTTGGAGAACAGAACTAGCTTATTACACAGTACAGTGTTTCGCAATGAAGACCTTTGTTTTGTAAACAAACTACTTTATAAATGAAACAAATCTACTAAGTTGTACATCTTGTAACATTACACAAACCAGAAAGTATCAACTTGCTGCACTCAAAGGTCTTCGTAGTAAAGCAACTCATTCCGAGAACAGAACTAGCTTATTTCACCCTGTACAGTTTTCGGCAATGAAGATCTTTGTTTTCTAAGTAAACTACTTTAGAAATGAAACGAATCTACTAAGTTGTACATCTTGTTAGATTACACAAACCAGGAAAGTATAAACTTGCTGCACTGAACCGTCTTCGTAATAAAGTAATTCATTCCGAGAACAGTAATAGCTTATTTAACACAATACAGTTTTAGGGAATGAAGATCTTTGTTTTCTAAGTAAACTACTTTAGAAATGAAAAGAATAAACTAAGTTGTACATCTTGTTAGATTACACAAACCAAGAAAGTATCAACTTGCTGCACTCTACCATCTTCGTGGGAAAGCAACTCATTCCGAGAACAGAACTAGGTTATTTCACAAAGTACAGTGTTCGGCAATGAAGATCTTTTCTTTCTAAACAAACTACTTTAGAAATTAAACAAAACTAAAAAATTGTACATCTTGTTAGATTTCACAAACCAGGAAAGTATCAACCTGCTGCACTCAACAGTCTTCGTGGGAAAGCAACTCATTCCGAGAACAGAACTAGCTTATTTAACAAAGTACAGTGTTCAAAAAAGAAGATTTTTGTTTTCTCAGTAAACTACTTTAGATATGAAATGAATCTACTACGTTGTACATCGTGGTAGATTACACAAACCAGGAAAGTATCAACCTGCTTCACTCAACCATCTTCATGGGAAAGCAACCCATTCAGAGAACAGAACTAGCTTATTTCACACAGTACAGCCTTCGGCAATAAAGACCTTTTTTTCTAAGCAAACTACTTTAGAACTGAAACGAATCTACTAAGATGTACATGTTGATAGATTATACAAACCAGTAAGTATCAACTTGTTGCACTACACCGTTGTCGTAGTAAAGCAACTCATTCTGAGTATAGAACTATCTCATTTCACACAATATAGTTTTCGGCAATGAAGATCTTTGTTTTCTAAGTAAACTACTTTAGAAATGAAATGCATGTACTACTTTGTACATCTTGTTAGATTACACAAACCAGGAAAGTATCAATTTACTGCACTCAACCGTCTTCATGGGAAAGCAACTCATTCCAAGAACAGAACTAGCTTATTACACACAGTACATTTTTTGCAATGAAGATGTTTGTTTTTTAAGCAAACTCCTTTGGAAATGAAACAAAGCTACTAAATTGTACATCTTGTTAGATTACACAAACCAGGAAAGTATCAACTTGCTGCACTCAACCGGCTTCGTGGGAAAGCAACTCATTCCAAGAAGAGAACTCCCTTATTTCACAAAGTACAGTATTTGGCAATGAAGAACTTTTTTTTCTAAGAAAACTACTTTAGAAATGAAACAAATCTAGTACGTTGTACATCTTGTTAGATTACACAATCCAGGACAGCATCAACTTCCTGCACTCAACCATCTTCTTAGGAAAGCAACTCATTCCGAGAACAGAACGATCTTATTTCACACAGTACAGTGTTCGGCAATGAAGAACATTTTTTTTCTAAGAAAACTACTTTAGAAATGAAACGAATCTAGTACGTTGTACATCTTGTTAGATTACACAAACCAGGAAAGTATCAAGTTGCTGCACTCAACCGTCTTGGTGGGAAAGCAACTCATTCGGAGAACAGTACTAGCTTATTACACAGTACAGTGTTTGGCAATGAAGACCTTTGTTTTCTAAGCAAACTACTTTATAAATGAAACTAGTCTACTAAGTTGTACATCTTGTAAGATTACACAAACCAGGAAAGTATCAACTTGCTGCACTCAACCGTTTCGTAGTAAAGCAACTAATTCTGAGAACAGAACTAGCTTATTTTGTAAAGTACAGTGTTCAGAGAAGAAGATCTTTGTTTTCTCAGCAAAATACTTTAGAAATGAAACGAATCTAGTAAGTTGTATATCTTGTTAGATTACACAAACCAGGAAAGTATCAACTTGCTGCACTGAACCGTCTTAGTGGCAAAGCAAGTCATTCCAAGAACAGAACTACTGTATTAAACAAAGTAGAGTGTTCGGCAATGAAGATCTTTGTTTTCTAAGCAAAATGCATTAGAAATGAAAAGAATCTTCTAAGTTGTACATCTTGTTAGATTACACAATCCAGGAAAGTATCAACTTCCTCCACTCAACCATCTTCATGAGAAAGCAACTCATTCTGAGAACAGAACTAGCTTATTTCACACAGTACAGTGTTCGACAATGTAGAACTTTGTTTTTTAAGCAAACAACTATAGAAATGAAGCGAATCTAGTAAGTTGTACATCTTGATAAATTACACAAACCAGGAAAATATCAACTTGCTTCACTCAACCATGTTCGTGGGAAAGCAACTCATTCCGAGAACAGAACTAACTTATTACACACAGTACAGTCTTCGGCAATAAAGATTTTTCTTTTTGTAACAAAACTCCTTCAGAAATGAAACGAATCTACTAAGTTGTACATCTTGTTATATTACCCAATCCAGGAAAGTATCAACTTGCTGCGCTCAACCGTCTACAAGGGAAAGCAACTCATTCCGAGAACAGAACTTGCTTATTTCACAGTGTATAATGTTCAGCAATGAAGATCTTTGTTTTCTAAGCAAACTACTTTAGAAATGAAACTAATCTACTAAGTTGTACATCTTGATAGATTATACAAATCAGGAAAGTATCAACTTGCTCCACTGAACCGTCTTCGTAGTAAAGCAACTCATTCCGAGAACGGAACTAGTTTATTGCAAACAGTACAGTTATCGGCAATGAAGATCTTTTTTTAAGTAAAGTGCTTTAGAAATGAAACGAATCTACTAAATTGTACATCTTGTTAGATTATACACAGCACTAACGTTTAATCTTGCTGCACTCAACAGTCTTCGTAGGAAATCAATTCATTCAAAAACAGAACTAGCTTATTTCACACTGTACAATGTTTGGCAATAAAGATCTTTGTTTTCTAAGTAAACTCTTTAGAAATGAAATGAATATACTAAGTTGTACACCTTGTTAGATTACAGAAACCAGGAAAGTATCAACTTCCTGCATTCCACCATCTTCGTGGGAAAGCAACACATTCCTAGAACAGAACTAGCTAATTTCACAAAGTACAGTGTTCGTCAGGGAAGATCGTTGTTTTCTAAGCAAATTACTTTAGAAATAAAATGAATCTACTAAGCTGTACATCTTGTTAGATTACACAAACCAGGAAAGTATCAACTAGCTGCACTCAACCGTCTTCGTGGGAAAGCAAGTCATTCCGTGAACCGAACTAGATTATGTCACATGGAACAGTGTTGGGAATGAAGACCTTTGTGTACTAAGCAAAGTACTTTAGAAATGAAAAGAATCTACTAAGCTGTACATCTTTTTAGATTACACAAACCAGGAAAGTATCAACTTCCCTTACTCAACCATCTTCATGGGAAAGCAACTCATTCCGAAAACAGAACTAGCTTATTTCACACAGTACAGGGTTTGGCAATGAAGATCTTTGTTTTCTAAGCAAACTACTTTAGAAATGAAAAGAATCTACTAAGATGTACGTCTTGATAGATTAGACAAACCATGAAAGTATCAACCTGCTGCACTCAATCATCTTCGTAGTAAAGCAACTCATTCCGAGAACAGAACTAGCTTATTTCACACAGTATAGTTTTCGGCAATGAAGATCTTTGTTTTCTAAGCAAACTACTTTAGAAATGAAACGATTCTACTAAGTTGTACATATTGTCAGATAACACAAACCAGGAAAGTTTGATCTTGCTGCACTCAACCGTCTTCGTTGGAAAACATCTCATTCTGAGAACAGAACTAGCTTATTTCACACTGTACAGTTTTTGGCAATGAAGACCTTTGTTTTCTCAGGAAACTACTTTAGAAATGAAACGAATCTACTAAGATGTACATCTTGATAGATTACACAAACCAGTAAAGTATCAACTTGCTGCACTCAAGCATATTAGGAGCAAAGCAACTCATTCCGAGAACAGAACTAGCTTATTTCACATACTATAGTTTTCGGCAATGAAGATCTTTGTTTTCTAAGCAACTCATTCCAAGAACAGAACGACCTTTTTACACATAGTACTGTGTATGGCAATGAAGATCTTTGTTTTCTAAGAAACTACTTTAGAAATGAAACGGATATACTAAGTTGTACATCTTATTAGATTACACAAACCAGGAAAGTTTCTACTTCCTCACTCAACCATCTTAGTTATAAAGCCACTCAATCCGAGAATAGAACTAGCCAGTTTCACAAAGTACAGTGTTCGGAAATGAAGAACTTTGTTTGCTAATTAAACTACTTTAGAAATGAAATGAATCTACTAAGTTGTACATCTTGTTAGATTACAGAAACCAGGAAAGTATCAACTTGCTGCACTCAACCGTCTTCGTGGAGAAGCAAGTCATTCCAAGAACAGAACTACCTAATTTCACACATTACAGTGTTCGGCAGTGAAGAAATTTTTTCTAAGCAAACTACTTTAGAAATGAAAAGATTCTACAAAGATGTACATCTTGTTAGATTACACAATCCAGGAAAGTATCAATTTCCTGCACTCAACCATCTTCATAGGAAAGCAACTCATTCCGAGAACAGAAGTAGTTAATTTCACACAGTAGAGTGTTCAGCAATGAAGAACTTTGTTTTCTAAGCAAGCTACTTTATAAATGAAACGAATCTACTAAGTTGGACATTTTCTTAGATTACACAAACCAGCAAAGTATCAACGTGCTGTACTCAACTCTTTTCATAGTTAACCAACTCATTCCGACAGCAGAACTATCTTATTTCACACAGTATAGTTTTCGACAATGAAGATCTTTATTTTCTAACAAACTACTTAAGAAATGAAACGAATCTACTAAGTTCTACATTTTGTCAGATTACTCAACCCAGGAAAGTTAGATCTTTCTGCCCTCAACCGTCTTTGTAGGAACGCATCTCTTTCTGAGAAAAGTACTAGCTTATTTCACACTGTACAGTGTTCGGCAATGAAGATCTTTGTTTTCTAAGCAAAATACTTTAGAAATGAAAGGAATCTACTAAGTTGTACATCTTGTTAGATTAGACAATCCAGGAAAGTATCAACTTGCTGCACTCAACCGTCTTCATGCCCAAGCAACTCATTCCAAGAACAGAACTAACTTATTGCACAAACTACAGTGTTTGGCAATGAAGATCTTTGTTTACTAAGCAAACTACTTTAGAAATGAAAGGAATCTACAAAGTTGTACATCTTCTTACATTACAAATTACAGGAAAGTATCATCTTCCTGTACTCAACCATCTTTGTGGGAAAGTAACTCATTACGAGAACAGAACTAGCTTATTTCACACAATACAGTGTTTGGCAATGAAGAACTTTTTTTTCTAAGGAAACTACTTTAGAATTGAAATGAATCTACTAAGTTGTTTATATTGTTAGAACACATAAACCAGGAAAGTATCAACTCGCTGTAAGCAACCATCGTCATGGGAAAGCATCTCATTCCGAGAACAGAACTAGCTTATTTTACAAAGTACAGTGTTTGGCAATGAAGATCTTTGTTTTCTCAGAAAATTCTTTAGAAATAAAACAAATCTACTAAGTTATACATCTTTTTAAATTACACAATCCAGGAAAGTATCAACTTCCTGCACTCAACATTTGTGGGAAAGCAACTCATTCCAAGAATGGAACTACCTTATTTCACACAGTACAGTGTTCGGCAATGAAGACCTTTGTTTTCTACGCAAGACACTTTAGCAATGAAACGAATCTACTAGTTTTACATGTGGTTAGATTACACAAACCAGGAAAGTTCGATCTTGCTGCACTCAACCAACATCGTAGGAACTCATCTCATTCCGCGAACAGAACTAGCTTATTTCACACAGTACAGTTTTCGGCAATGAAGATCTTTGATTTCTAAGCAAACTACTTTAGAAATGAAACGAGTCTACTAAGTTCTACATCTTGTTATATTACACAATCCAGGAAAGTATCAACTTCCTGCATTCAACCTTCTTCGTGGGAAAGCAAGTATTTCCAAGAACTGAAATAGCTTATTTCACACAGTATAGTGTTCGGCAATGAAGAGCTTTGTTTTCTAAGGAAACTACTTTAGAAGAGAAAAGAATCTACTACGCTATACATCTTGTTTTATTACACAAACCAGGAAAGTATCAACTTGATGTACTCAACTGTATTCGTAGTAAATCAACTCATTCTGAAAACAGAACTAACTTATTTCACACAGTCCAATTTTTGGCCATGAAGATATTTCTTTTTTCAGAAAACTATTGTAGAAATGAAACGAATCTTCCAAGTTGTACACCTTCTTATATTACACAAACCAGGAACCTGTGATCTTGCTGCACTGAACCCTCTTCATAGGAAAGCAACTCACTCCGAGAACAGAACTAGCTTATTTCACACAGTACAATGTTTGGCAATGAAGATCTTCGTTTTCTAAGCAAACTAATTTAGTAGTGAATTTAGTGTACATCTTGTTAGATTACACAATCCAGGAAAGTATCAATTTGCTGCACTGAACCGTCTTTGTGGGAAAGCAACTCATTCCGAGGACAGAAGTAGCTTATTACACACTATAGTGTTTGGCAATGAAGATCTTTGTTTTCTAAGCAAAGTACTTTATAAATGAAACGAAGCTACTGAGTTGTAGATCTTGTTAGATTACACAAACCAGGAAAGTATCAACTTGCTGCACTCAACCATCTTCGTGGGAATGCTACTCATTCCAAGAAGAAAACTAGCTTATTACACACAGTACAATTTTCGGCAATGAAGATCTTTCTTTTTTTAAGCAAACTACTTTAGAAATGAAACGAATCTAATAAATTGTATATCTTGTTAGATTACACAAACCAGGAAAGTATCAAATTGCTGCACTCAAACTTCTTGGTAATAAAGCAAATCATTCCGAGAACAGAACTAACTTATTTCACACAGTACAGTTTTCGGCAATGAAGATCTTTGTTTTTTAAGCACACTACTTTAGAAATGAAATGAATCTAATAAATTGTACATCTTCTTAGATTACACAAACCAGAAAGTATCAAATTGCTGCACTCAAACGTCTTTGTGGGCATGCAACTCATTCCAAGAACAGAACAAGCTTATTACACACAGTACAGTTTTCACCAATGAAGATTTTTCTCTTTTTAAGCAAACTTCTTTATAAATGAAACGAATCTACTAAATTGTACATCTTGTTAGATTACACAAACCAGGAGAGTATCAACTTCCTGCACTCAACCATCTTCTTGGGAAAGTAACTCATTCCGAGAACAGAAGTACCTTATAGCACAAAGTACAGTGTTTGGCAATGAACACCTTTGTTTTCTAAGCAAACTTCTTTACTAAGGTGTACATCCCGAGAACAGAACTACCTTATAGCACAAAGTACAGTGTTTGGCAATGAACACCTTTGTTTTCTAAGCAAAACTGCTTTAGAAATAAAACGAAACTACTATGATGTACATCTTGATAGATTATACATTCCAGTAAAGTATCAACTTGCTGGACTCAACCGCTCTTCGTAGTAAAGCAACTCATTCTGAGAACAGAACTAGATTATTTCACACAGTATAGTTTTCGGCAATGAAGATCTATGTTTTCTAAACAAACTAGTTAAGAATCGAAACGAACCTACTCAGTTGTACATATTTTTACATTACACAATCCAGGAAAGTATCAACTTCCTGAACTCAACCATCTTCGTGGGAAAGCAACACATTTTGAAAAGAGAACTAGCTTATTTCACACAGTACAGATTTCGGCAATGAAGATCTTTGTTTTCTAATCAAACTACTTTAGAAATTAAACGAATCTACTAAGTTGCACATGTTGTTAGATTACACAAACCAGGAAAGTTTGATCTTGCTGCTCTCAACAGTCTTAGTAGGAAAGTAACTCATTCGGAGAACAGAACTAGCTTATTTCACCCTGTACAGTGTTAGGCAATGAAGATCTTTGTTTTCTAAGCAAAATATGTTAGAAATGAAATGAATTGACTAAGTTGTACATCTTGTTAGATTACACAAACCAGGATAATATCAACTTGCTGCACTCAACCATCTTCGTGGGAAAGCAACTGATTCCGAGAACAGAACTAGCTTATTTCACACAGTACAGTTTTCGGGAATGAAGATCTTTGTTTTCTAAGCAAACTACTTTAGAATGAAACTAATCCACTAAGTTATACATCTTGTTAGATTACACAATCCAGGAAAGTATCAACTTCCTGCACTCAACTTACTATGTGGGAAAGCAACTCATTCCAAGAACAGAACTATCTTATTTCACACATTAGAGTGTTCGGAAATGAAGACTTTTGTTTTCTAAGCAAACTACTTTAGAAATGAAATGAATCTACTAAGTTGTACATCTATCTTCTCAGATTACACAAACAAGGAATGTTTGATCTTGCTGCACTCAACAGTCTTCGTAGGAAAGCAAATCATTCCAAGAACAGAACTAGCTTATTTCACACAGTACAGTTTTTCACAATGAAGATCATTGTTTTCTAATCAAACTACTTTAGAAATGAAATGAATCTACTAAGTTGTACATCTTGTTACATTACACAAACCGGGAAAGTTTGATCTTACTGCACTCAGCAGTCTTCGTAGGAAAGCAACTCAGTCCGAAAACAGAACTACCTTATTTCACACTGTACAGTGGTAGGCAATGAAGATCTTTGTTTTTTAAGCAAACTACTTTAGAAATGAAATGATTCTACTAAGTTGTACATCTTGTTAGATTACACAAACCAGGAAAGTATCAATTTTCTGCACCCAACCGTCTTAGTGGGAAAGCAACTCGTTCCGAGTACAGAGCAACCTTATTTCACACAGTACATTTTCAGCAATGAAGGTCTGTGTTTCCTAATCAAACTACTTTAGAAATGAAACGAATCTACTAAGTTGTACATCTTGGTACATTACACAAACCGGGAAAGTTTGATCTTACTGCACTCAGCAGTCTTCGTAGGAAAGTAACTCAGTCCGAAAACAGAACTACCTTATTTCACACTGTACAGTGGTAGGCAATGAAGATCTTTGTTTTCTAAGCAAACTACTTTAGAAATGAAATGATTCTACTAAGTTGTACATCTTGTTAGATTACACAAACCAGGAAAGTATCAACTTTCTGCACCCAACTGTCTTAGTGGGAAAGCAACTCGTTCCGAGTACAGAGCAACCTTATTTCACACAGTACATTTTCAGCAATGAAGGTCTGTGTTTCCTAATCAAACTACTTTAGAAATGAAACGAATCTACTAAGTTGCACATG